>JBBPMC010000074.1:33671-49274 GCA_038090115.1 Strobilomyces echinocephalus | reverse complement strand
ATGTTGTGTGCCTGATGATTGCGCACCATGGCATTGCTATGTGTCAGCTTTCCAGTTCAGCCACATTGTGGCTGACCTTATTGATATGTATAGTTGTTGTGGTTGAGTAGTATAGAACTTGAGAGTCCGATGTAACAGCTTTTCAGTCTCTTACATCAGACTCCAGGTATGTCCTTACTGCTCTGTAGCACTCAATTCTAGTCTCTTACATCGGACTCCAGCTCCCTTGATTGAGCTGTTTAACAGGCACCAGCAGCTTTTTCCTGGCTTTTGAACCATGCCACAGAGGCAAGTGGTCTGACCCAGCCAGGATGAAGATGGAGTAATTGGTCATGGCAATGCTGAAGAGACAACACAATGTTTTCGTCTAGGTTCCATCAGCTCTGAGAAGATGTGTTAAATAACTTTGCTCACCTTCTGGAGTTCACAAGGCGAGCTCTAATCCCGTACCAGTGGCACAGGTTATCAGATTCCATTCCTAGCTGGCGACACTCTTCCACACAATGATCATGCTTGAGTAGGCAGTAGATCCCTTGGCGAAGGCTTTAATCTTCCATCCAAAGGGAAATGTGATTACTCGCTGGCTTGATCCAGACATTCTCCATCAAGGACTGGTCAGCATGGAACTCAGCCAGTTTGGTGGGAAGGGAATGAGAAATAGAGATTAGGCATGAGGAGTTATGAAGTACTTGTAGCTTACTGCAATATGAGTTGAACTTACAGATGGCATTCATTAGCACTGGCTGATGTTTGGCAATTGCCTTGTGAGTCTGCTGGTGGAGTTTTATTCCTGATTCACATATTGGTCAAGATAAGAAGATAATGAAATTAAATGAGATTACCAAGAGATTTCTGGCCACTGCCAACTGCCTGATCTAGCTTGTCCCATTTGAAAAAAGAACTGATTGCATGTTTGAGGACATTGATCTTGAGATTATGTGCCAGAAGAAGTATCTGAATGAAGTTAAAGGAGATCCCTTCCAGTTCAAGAAATATATTCTGAACATTCAGGGAAACATAGATGGAGTTGACTTTGCCCATCAGTCGTGTGTGCGTGTGTTGCAATCCACAAATGACGTCTAATGCATCAGTCATAGCAGGAGCCTTTTCAATCACCTCTCTTGCAGCTTGTATGGCATGTTCTGTGAGGGAGAGGTCAGCCTGCAATATGATGACTGCGTCAAGTTCCTTCTGAGGACAGTTGGGGGCATCTGTCAGCAGAAGACATATTAAGCTCTAGATATACCCATGCCAGCAAATATACATGGGATTTAATCAACAACTGAGTCTTTTTTTGGTCCGACCATTGTTTCACAAGCTCTTGAGGGCTGTATCCACTTTCTTCAATCTGTTTTCATGTGGTATCCTCATAGTCTTAGAGATTATGCTGAAGGTGGTGGTTGATCCAACCTCTGAGATCATCACACATCTCTTTACCAACTGCAGTGACGACCAATTATCCAGATGCAGTGGTTGTGCTGACAATATATTAGATATCAGAGGAAGCCTGTCAGTATTGTATTGTTGATTTACCAATGAAGAGTGTTCAATGGTGATCAGTTTGATCAGCCTCGACCAAAGGCACTCTGTTCTTTCACTATCTGAGAGTCCCAAGCCGACTACCATGCATGGATTAAAGACAAGCTGACAGGCCCACTCATGGCCATATACATGCATAATGGATGTAGTGAAATGAATGCGATTGATGATTGAGGCATCAAGAATGTCATACTAGGTGAAAAATTAGTCAGATCTGTGAAAATTAGAGGAGATGGCATATTTTGCATAGTGTCCTGTAAAGGATGCAACTGATATTATACAAAACAACTACAGTAGCCTCCAGGGGTAGCAATGAAAACACGTGAGAGATCAGAGCAACAGCATACTTCTGTTGTTCTCCTGGCGAGTCAATGTTGGCAAAAAAAGAGGAATGTCATGGCAACAGATCAGGGCCATCAGCCCAGTGTCGTCATAGCAGTCTGGATCAGCCTTGCACTTGTTACCATCAGCAGCTTCATACAATGCTTTGCATACGTCAATTGCATCATCAGGAACATCTTTTTGGTAAATCCTTAAAGGCTTCTTGTGCTGCTTTTGGATCTGTTCACCCATAGTATTGACTGCAGCCTTGGAAAGGAAATATGCAGGGTCATAAAAGGTAGGGCAATTGCCAGCTGAGTGATGATGGTGGTGGTGGAAGTTATCATCAGTAGCCACATGTATGTCACTACCTTCTGCTAGGGAGCTTCAGATGTAACACCACCAGAATATGCAGGATATTGTTGAATGAGGAGATGCAAGCAGGTGGTTGGAAACAGAGTAGATGGATTAAGAAGGTAGGGAGTAGGTTCTGCTGTTATAATAGCGGTATCTAGAGTAGTCAAATCAGGAGAGGGCGTGATGTTTAAAGCATGTATCTTGTCATGCGATTGCTAAATTGCTCCATTTATTTGCTTCTTAACCTCAACTTGTCAGAGATCATACCATTGCACCACATAAGCAAGGCTGCAATGGAAAGGGTCATGAATCTTCTCACTCTATTGCCAATCCATCAGCCAGTACTAGTAATGTAGCAGTTCTATTGAATTTACCACTTTGTCAACAACATAAAAGCCTCTTCAGACATAATGGGTGTGAAGAGCCACAGCAAGAGCATTGTCAGTGTCACAGGAATGCTCAAAAAGTACTCAATACAACTTGAGCAATTCAATAGATACCACCACATGAGGTTGAGAAGAAGATGACAGAAAGAGACCATGGTAGACAAGAACCTGAGGTTGAGATACACAGGCACAGCATATCACATCAACCAGTGTAAAGCCTTTGATCACGTCAGATTGATCAAATGTTAGCAGAGCAGCAGCTGAACTTACAGTCAATCTTTATTTCTAGGTAACCATTTTAACCATATTTATCACTATATGGTGATATCCACTGTTAATTCACAGTTAAAATAGATTATACATCAATTTGATTGTCATATATTACAAAAATGATTCAGTCTATGTCCTACAAAGGTAAATACATTTCAAGATTGTTACTTTATGCTATGATCTACAAGAAACTTTCTTGGATATTTAAACAAAACATTCAATAGAGCTTGACCTTTATCAAAACTTCAAGTAGATTTTGTCCAGTATATAATATAATATGATCTAAAAGCAAAATGTATAATTCTTATACAGGCTGAGTGACACACACATTTAGAGGGCTGGTGGTTCTACAATGTGGTATTGATTGAAATGCTACATAAAGACATGTTTAACATTTCATCTTTCAACTGATTCAGATTTATCTATTAGATTTTGCCATTTCATATCTTTCTTGAATGACTAAAATCTGACCTTATGTATACTAGGAGTCAAACCCACATCCTTGTTGTATTTGTCATTATTTATATGAAGCATATTTGAATCCTGAAGGTCTTTAATTGCTTACAATGGACTTTAAAGTTGTTCTAGATTATAGTGACTGGCTAAGTACCCAATTTAAAATTTTCCCTTTCAACACTTTGAAATCTGATGGTCCATGTGTGAGTATATGTTGAGTCTAGGTGAGGGCTAAATTCTGTTGAAACTATATAGTGGTGATTTTAATTATGGAATTTCTGTTGCTATGGAATAGTGAGTGCTAATATGTATATATAATCTATACTCAGATAGCATTGAATACTACTATTAAATGGAAAGACCTAGGTCCATTGAGAGTAAAAAGCTTGATTGAAGCACTGAGTCACACTGCATTAACTTAAGGTATATGAAAACAGGAAGTAAAATATACAAACCTAGAGTCCACTGTGGGCAATCAAATAGAATATAAATGTGCTTTAGATAAATAATAACAAATTCAACAAGGATCAGAGTTTGATTCCCAATCTAGTCTAGATTATAGTGATTCAAGAAATAAGTAAAATTACAAAATCTAGCACCTATGCATATTTCAAACTCAACCAATTTTTATATACATAACATATGTAAGTGACTGGTGTCTATATATATCATGTAATAAATAATATAGAAGTAGATGACTCAAAAACATTTGTAAGCAGTCATATGCTGAGCAATAGAATAATTAATAGACTATTTTATGGGAGCATAATATTGTAGTTATTTACGTAACCACAGTAATTTTAATAAAAGACTTTCAATTTATATCAAAATGCTTTGACCATTTTTAATAAAAGTGAATGCTAGGAGATCATGGAAGCTATGTTTAACCTTGATTGTAAGCATTATAATACAAACTCCTACTCCTTTAGTATGAACTGTGCACCTAGTACTGTAAGCTTGATTGATATAACAACCTCAATAAATCAAGCTATTGGATTTCTTCATTGTATATAGTCTGATGTTGAAAGTGAGTAGTGGGGCTTGAATTGCAGCAGGTCAAGATGACAGTCTAGAATGATGGTATTCTAGTTATTTTCAACAACAAAGTTCAAATATCTTTTCCAGGTTTACTAAAGTCTTTATCATTATTAAGGAATAGTTATATAAGGACTTTTTCTGCAAGTTCACAGATATTATTAGATAAACATCCTAAATAAAGTATGAGAACATTGCCACAAGCTAGTAAAGTATATGATTATATTTTAGTTTGGAAGAAGGTTATGAGTATGTGTTAAGGATAGCAGGTAGTTCACACTCACTTCACAATACTTGATTTTGTTTTGGACTTAGTTGATCAAAAAAGTATGAAGTTAAATTTAGCATACAATATGTCCTAAAATATCAGCAAGTTTATACATGGTTTTCTAAGAGTTTATACAATATTCAGATAATAATCAGAGTCAATGAAATAAATTTCTAGTGTTGAATGGAAGTCAAGAAATGGAATACCACTAGAAATATATCTTGACTTTGTAGTTTATTATGTCTTCTTTAGGAAGATATTTAGTCTAATAAAGGCAAATAGGTCTATAGAATAGGTCTCTTTATTATCTATCTGGTCCATATGTAATTTTATATAAAATATATTTTGATCAAATAAGGTTTGTGAGATTCCCAGCCTGTAGAGTAATGTAATAATTTGAATCAATAGGTAAAGGTAGAAGTTGAGGGTGGAGAAGAGCTATCACATACCATTATACAGAACACAGTCAAAAATCACATATAAATGTTTAGATAGTAAAGGCCCCTTTAAAAGTTTACCAAAAGAAATTACAAGAAAATTGCTGTTTTAATAAACAGCCAGGTGAAATAGACATTACTAGTGGTGGTGTCATTAAGCAGGCATAATAGATTGAGTCTTGTTGGTAGATAAAAGTGATCTTATAGCTGATAAGAACTGATAAGGAGATCAACCCCTATAATAAGCATGATAAAGCATCTTGTCTTTAGATAAGACTTGATAAAGGTAATCTTTACATTGATAAGCTCAAATAAACTTTTGGTAGACTTAAATAAGCTTCTAATAAACTTGAATAGGCTTTGATAAGCTTGTTGTTATAATTTGATTATAACATCAAAAAAATACCTTAAATTTTTTATTTTTTAATTAGCTTTATGTAATATAACAGTTTCTCCTGCCAAACACAATATCTTGTCCTATGTAGCACAATACTTTATTTTGTGTAGCATGATATCTTATCTTGTGTAGCACAATAGTTCCTTATATGTTGCACAACAGTCCCTTCTGTATACCATAGTTCTTTTCTGTATACCACAATTTCCTTTTAGTATAGCATAGTACCTTCTCTTGTATAGCACAATAATGCTTTTGATATTCATAGAGTTAATCCATGAAATCAACCTCTACTAAAAGAGTACATAGTCAAGTAAAATCAAATACTTGTATATTGTTAGTCTCAGAATATCATAAGAATTTATTTAAATACCTTGAAAAAATATTCAAGTATTACACAAGGCTGACCTGTCGACTGGGAAGTATACTGAGCACAAGGCAAGGTTGACCCCTGGGTTTGACATGACTGACATTGAGCACTTCCCCTCCAGCAATCCCACATACTGATTCACTCTCTTTCCAAAGTGCTTTTCATCTTTTCCTCATGGTACTTGTTTGCTATCGGTCTCTCGCCAGTATTTAGATGGAGTTTACCACCCATTTTGAGCTGCATTCCCAAACAACTCAACTCGTCGAGAGTACATCACAAAAGCCCTGGTCGTTCATGTTAGAGATGGAATTCTCACCCTCTACAACGCTCCCTTTCAAAATACTTGTACATGATCCAGTACAGAAGATGCACCACCTGTCTCTTTAGACAATGTCGAGGAAAGAGAATCCAAGATCTCATTTGAAGAGGGCCAAGAGTGTGTGCTATTTTACTCTATGTCAAGCACTAATTTTCACATCATTTTAGCCATCTTTACAGATGATAGTTCAATGCTTGTCATTTCCAATGTTGTCGAGTCTGTAAACCTGGTCCCAAATGACCCTGGGCCCAGCTTGACATCCGTTGTACCCAATGCCATTAAGTCTACATAGCCAGTCCTGAATGACCCAAGCTCGACGTCTGTCATTCCCAATATTGCTGATTCCATGAACCTGGTCCCAAATAACCACAGCCAGACATCCATTATACCCAATGCCATCGAGTTTGCACAGCTGGTCCCAAATGACCCCAGTCTGACATCCATCATACCCAAGGCCATTGAATCTGCACAGCTGGTCCCAAATGACCCTAGCCTGATGTCCATTGTACCCAATGCCATCGAGTCTGTACAGCTTGTCCTAAATAACCCCAGCCTGATATCTGTCATACCCAAGGCCATTAAATCTGCACAGCCAGTTCTGAACGACCCCAGCCTGACATCCATTGTACTCAATGCCATACAGCTGGTCCCAAACAACCCCAGCCTGATGTCTGTTGTACTCAACACTGTTGAGTCCACACACCCAGTTCCGAATGATGTGGTGCCTATCCAACCATTTAATCCATTGTAAGTTGATTTACATAACTTGTGCTAGCTATGAAGGACTAATACAGCTATAGGAATTCACTCGCTGAATTTGCTGTACAAATGAATATCAACATTCCTATCAGTGCTAACCCCAGACCCTCCAATACCCCAACCAACACCACTGACCAAGAACATATGCCCAGAATGAACTCAAAGCCACCCATATCAAAAAGGCTCTAAAAATGCACCCAGGCCATGCTCAGAATGGAAGGTATGTGTTCAGCATCTTGGACTAACAAATACTCATCATATTGTTAGTGCATTCTGCTCAAACAGCACAAGAGTATCAGCAACAGGATGACTATGGAATTCAGGGTTACAACAGGTACACTTAACAATCATGTGTAACAATTAATTGACATGTCCCTCCAGGCATACGAGAAAGAAGCTACAGAACTCGTAAGTGAGGGAGCTCTGACTGGATTGGGGCTAATTACTGTCTTTCTAGGTCATTGGCAACAAATAGAATAAAGACATTGGCGACAGCATCATGTATTAGGCCTGATTTTACTGCTCTTCCTTTTACTTTCACACATCAAATAGTCAACCTTTTCACTCGTCAAATTATGTTTTCAATCCTGCTTTAACCATTTACACTGCTTGTTTGGCTACATTTTCGGTCTTGCTCCAATCATCCACATCACTTGACTCTACTGCTCTCATTCTCAATCAAACATATCACAACACCTCTCGTTTGCATTCTGCTCTGTGGATTTTATTCCCCACACATCTACATACCACCCTCTCATTCTATGCATAGATTTCCAGTCCCAGTACGCATTTTCTGCTCTTCTGCCAGTGCGTTTTGACCCCCTACACGTGTTTTCAGATACAGATAAATATGGTTTAGTATGATAACAAATGAATGCATTTTGTACCAGGTCAAATGGTGTGATATGGATGTCGAACTAAGTGAACATTTACAGGATCTGGGCAAATGGGACCAGGCATGAGCAAATCGATAGGTTTCGTATTAGCCAATATGCGATCATGCCCCGTCATGATGGAAATCTGAAATGACTGCCATTTATAGGGAGCATATGAACAGATATGGATCACAGATTTACCACCTACAGGTTTGATCAGCTCATATGTGACCCGGTAGGGTCACACCCAGTTTTCACTGGGGATGATCCATAAGACAGCATGTATTTCCCTAACCCAAGGTACATATGAGTTAGAGTGAGTGGGTTGAGGGTTGTGGTGCCTTTCCTAATTGTGGGATGGTTTACAATGGTTTACGTATGGGGGCTAATATGTGAATCATGCATAGAGGCTTAGGAAAAATAGGGAAAAATGAGGAGTAGTCAGGGAAGCATAGAGTAAGTAGAACCATGTTGTCCCGGTGTATGGTTGAGTATAGGAGTGAATTTGGGTAATCCTAGGTGAATGTAACAGTTATAAACTTGATAAGCTAATCCAGCAACCTGATCTTGCCTAATAAAATAAATCGATATCTTGATCAGAGCTTGCTATTATGATACAATGATAACAATCACATTTTGATTATGCAAGATCCTTGTATATATGTCTAAGTACCATGGTTGTGATTGAAGACTAACCCAGTTATTGTAGGTGGCTCTCAATCAAGATATCCTCTAGGAAATTTGGAAGTATATTGGATTTCTAATGATGTTAAGATTTTGCTTTACTATGAAAATAAATCTTTGAATAGGAATAAACAAGGAAAGTCCAATGCTATAGTAAATTGTATATAGCAATTGTACAAAGCAATTTTATATAATATTGCCATATATTAAACAAGAGGCATGGTGACATACAAACTATGTATCTCATATTGTAATTCAACATGCTAATTCTCTAATATAGATAGATCTTGAAAACCAGCTTTACTATTGCTCTTTATTACATACAATGCCCACTTGCTTCTTGCAGCTGTTTTCAAAATGATATAGAAAACTGCAATCGAAAAATCGCATCTCAGGTATATCTGGGGTGAGACCCTGGGTTCACCTGAGTGAGGTGAGCAGCGCTGTGCTCTCATCGCTTCCACGCTCCCCTCACCCATGCTGCCATATACCCTCTCTGACAAGAAAAAATCATTTATTCCCACTCTTTTTCAGCGTGGGTTTAACGTGAACAATATCTGCCATATCCTTGGTGTTAAGAAAACCCTCATGTACAAAACCCTCAACCTCTCCAAACAGTTCAGTGTCACCTCAAATCTACATAAGTATTCTCATGTTGTCGGTCGCTACTGTATTCTCAATATACCTGACATTGCCTTCATTTGTGCTATTGTCAACTGTCACAGGACCATATATCTTGATGAACTCCAACATGAGCTATGGGAGAAGTGCAAGGTCTTTGCCATGACTTCTACACTGCACCAGACACTTCAGAAACTTCAGCTTACGAGAAAAGTGGGCTCATTTTCTGCACTGGAGTGTAGTGAGTAGTTGTGAGTACTCTACATGGATCGCATTGTGGCTGAAGTACCAAATGCAAATATGCTGTTATTTGTTGATAAAGCTGTGAAGGACAACCACATGTCTACCCATACACATGGACAGGCTACAAAGGGACAGTGTTGCCAAGAAACCCACTGTTTTGTCCATGGAACCCGCTACTTCATTCTCCTAGCTATCATGCTCGATGGTATTATTTTGTATGACATCATTGAGGGTCTAGTCGATAATCAGTGTTTTTTGTGCTTTTTGAGTGAACATGTGGTGAGTAGTACCAGATTGATGCTGCCAGGCCATACAAACTGTTTATTGTATAGATGTCTTTCAAAAATCCATATCCTGGTCCACACAGTGTCCTTATAATGAACGTTACTGGAGCCATCAGAGGAGCATTGCCAGCCAGCACTGGTGTCGGGGAAGGACCATCAATGGCAACAGGATGAGATGGACATGGAGAGATGCTAGTAGAGGTACCAGAGTTCACAAAGACCATTTGCAGAAGCAAGACAGACATGAGTGAATGGACACCAACACTCAGTGTGTTGGAAGTTGGTGACTGTGACTGTACGACTTGTACTTTCTATGCTGGATGTGAGAACGGTGCTTTATTGGCCATATTGAATGATTCAATGTTTGGAGTCATCATCATCATAGCTTGCCCTTCATCCTATGAGTCAGTTAGATGGTTTTATCACAACACAAGAAAAATAGACTTACCAGTGCATGGCACCAATCTAAAACCATCACCAGCATGAGGGGAAATGGCTCCACTGGATCAACATAAGTAAGACCTTCATCATGTTCATTCTTGTACTTCTTTTTGAGCATAATGCACTAGCATGCAAGGCAAATGTCAAGCTCAACCCCTTTATGCAACAGATTCTACTCATTTACTGAGCGTGTGATCACGAGAAATGAAAAGGAAGCACCAATGTTATTACCCACATCACCATCAGATATTGTGTCACTATATTCGGAGTGACTTGCCAAAGAAAGCTTTTCAACTTGTTTCATGTCAATGAAGACTTTTGTCAAACCAGGTTTCACATCTAGTATTTTCCTCACCATCTCTTGATAGTTGCCTTCATTGTCGACATTCATTGCATCATTGGCACACTGGCTGAATGGACATGAAATTTAGTACAATGCATGCAGAAGTAAAATCCAATAATAACATCACTATCAACTACCACATCTTCTCTGAGAGCTACCTTCAGGGATTCAAAATCAATATGACATTAGTAGATTCTATTCTTGATAAATACCTCAGAATTTAATATTTACTGCTTCCCTAAGAAAGAAAGGCCTTAGTTCTTGGAATAGTTCAAGCTCATGGAACTACTCAGTTTAGCACAGAGGTATTTTAGCTATCCCTCCCTTGGAAAGAAGTTTATATATTAGTATCACTGCCACCTTTCCCTGGTGTATATATCCAGTTAGCCAAAATTTCTTCTTGGCTAACACCATTTCCTTTACTTTCACACACAACTATATCACTATACCTGTAGCTTGTTTGCCTTCATGAAGAATTTAAATTTATTCTTTGTGGCTTAGATAGTAAGAATCCAAGTTATAATGCTAACTTACCACAACACTGATGTTGTCTACATTGAGCTCTACTAATATTCTATGAAACTAGAAAAGCACTTGGTAGGATCATAATGTGAGCTGTCTGCCATTTTTGCAAATCTCTTTATGAAAGAAATTCATATTTGGATCTTAGCAAGTTCTGATGATAAGGGCTGTATGTCAACATTTAGTAATATGATGAAAGGTTATAAAATATGTTAGAATATTTCAGGAGATTTGAAGAAGGCTTATATAGTAATTACCTAGGTTGAACTAGTTGAGTGCAAGATAAAATAAAAAGCAAGAAATCATAATAGTATTTTAGCTATCCTTTGTTGAATCATTTTTTCCAGCAACAATTTAGAGTTTTTATTCAATTTAGGTAATAGTGGCAGGTCAACACCCATCTCATGGTCCCCCATTAACACCACTTTCCTCATTCACCACTTGGCCTTTCCAACAACTCTCGGTGGACCTGGTCACAGGCCTCTCTCTTTCCTCTGGTTTTGATTCTATACTGGTCGTGGTCGACCATAGGCTTATAAAAGGGGTAATTTTCACTCCTTGCACCAAAAACCTCAACACCGCAGGACTAGCCCAACTCTTTTTCACTAACATCTTCCCTCACTACAGCCTCCATACCTGTCTAATCTCAGATTGAGGCCCACAATTCACTTCTGCCTTTGCTCGCGAACTAGCACATCTCCTCCAGTATAACATATCCCTCTTTTCTGCCTACCACCCACAGACTGATGGTGAAATCAAACAAGCCAATCAAAAGCTGGAGACATATCTCCACCTCTTTTACAAAGGCCATCCTAAATGATGGTCCTCCCTTCTTCTTATTGCAGAATTCCATCATAATTCTTCTGTCCATTTGTCCACTTAAAAATCTCCCTTTTTACTAATTCTTGGATATGAACCACAAGCCTACCCTCAACTTGGCAAAACCTTTCTCTCTGCATTGGAAACCTAACTTGAACAGCTTTCTGCTACACAGTCAGAGGCCCTTGCTTCTCACGAATGGGCTCAACAAGTGATAAAAGAACAAATCCTTCCACTACTTCAAAAATGGAAAGTTGGAGATAAAGTCTGGCTCAACAACAGGAATCATCATATCAATTACACCTTGTGCAAATTAGCCTCTCAAAGGGAAGGACCATTTGAGATAGAACAAGTTCTCTTCCCAGTCACTTTTCAACTTCAACTTCCAGCTAGTTGGAAAATACATGACATCTTTCATGCATTCCTCCTTTCACCCTTCAGGGAAACCATGGAACATGGCCTCAATTTTCTTAATCCACCACTGGATCTAATTGATGAAGAAGAGGAATATGAAATTGAGGCCATCCTAGCCCACCACAGATCATGGAATAGAAGGCAATACCTGGTCTCTTGGAAAGGATATTCCGCAACTGAGAACACCTGGAAACCAGAAAGAAATCTCCACTATTCTGCAGTGGAACTCCTTAACTACAGTATAAACAGCAACATTCTAGGGACTTCCCTGAGGAGTAAAAGGAAATGATGACTTTCTCTCTCTCACATTACCAGCCATTATGCCTGCTCCCACTACCATCTGCCACATCCCCAAACGACCCTTCTGCTGCTACATCTGTTTCTCCCTGGATCATATCATGACTTGTGGCCCCTGCTTCTACTATCCTCATTGCTCTTACCTTTCCCCAGGTCATACTCTTTGCCACATTGCCTCCTCCTTGACATACACCACTCACTCACTTGTCTATCTGTTCATCTTCCAGTACCTGTCCCTTTTTGATAGGATTGATATTGTTCCAGTGGAACAAATCTATGATGGGGGCAATGTTACAAGTGTACCAATGGCCAACCACAAGAAGGCTAAGGTTGAAGAGATAGAAAGACTCCACCACTCTTTTCCTCCCTTCGACAATATTATGGACATGAAGCAGCAGATCCATGGCAACCAACACCTCTCGCAGCTATTTCCACCCACCACATAATCTCCATCTTCTCTATCTCTAAGAACATGACATCTTCAACAGACACCACAGACCCCATCATTCCTGATCTATTGCCATCTCTGTCTCTGTGTATAGCCATCTCCAACAGACACTGTGGATTCCATCACTCCTGATCTGTTTCTTCCTGTTTCCTTTTAATTCTTTTCCCCTTGACAACAGACACCCTTCACCCATTTAGTAGAACTTTCGATCCTGATAGTTCCCACTCCTTGATCTTCTTTTACTATATAAATAGAATGTCCTCCTCTGTATCTCCCCAGCTAGTTATACCTCTATACTGCATAGTAATCTAGTCATCTCTTCCACACTTGATGCCTCAGTGTGAGACCTTTGTCTAGCCATTGATACAAGAATTATTTCTCTATGAGACTTTGCTTCCCTTTATATAAAGTGCTTCAACTAGGTCATTATGCTATCAAGCATAACACCTTACTGCATGCCTCATGTATGAGCATGAATCTATAGCAAAGCTTTGTCAACATAGGGTAAATAGTGGGGAAGAGAAAGCACATGAAATGGAATGTTGGCTCAATGTGCATGACAATGAAATGGTGCTGAATAATTATTGATCAAGCTCTTTCGACCAACAATACTCAAAGTTCCTCCCCTGAAGATAACAGTGAGGTGGCATTTTGGATGACCATTGTTTAGTTTACTGTCCTTTGGGTTTAATTACTACTCTAGGTGCATTTTTTCGAGAGCATGCTAGTGTCCAGAATTCAAGCTCTAGTCCCTGTTGGTTTGATCTTTCCATTCAGCTTGATTAGGATGAAAAAATGTTGATATATTCAACTGTTCATACTGTTCTATATGCACATAACCCTTTATTTTATACTTGGCATGGTGTGGCCTCATAACTTCCATATTGGGGTTGTAATATTCAACAGCTGTGTCCAAGTTGCACAGCAGTGTACTATAGCACAGTATACCCAGAGTCTGAGTTGTGTTCAGTGTGACTATGAGCCTCTATAGGTCTAGATAGCAAATATAGCTTTTGTTGGAATCGAAAAAGTAGTGCTGGGAAGCTGCCCTACTTTGAACTGCTTTGAACTGCTTTGGGTGACTATATACTACAGCTGCCTTTTTGTGGTTTACTGATGTCTGCCACACAAAACTCATGAACTCTGCTGCGATCTCACATTAAATACAACACTGCAACATCAGAGTTTCACTCCACCATCCATCTCAGTTCCATTTCCACTTATATTCATTCTTGTATTCCTCTTAGTATGAGTTTCACCTCTTAGATCCCTCTGCACCTGTGCTTGCCTATCTACAGATTGTGGTAAAAGGGCTGGGGCCTGGGTCTTGGCTAGTTCCTCTGAGTGGTGTCAGGGGTCCTGGTGCAGTGGATGGTGCAATATCTCGATACCCTTATTTCTTTCAATGGCCTCTATCCCCAATTTGACCTAGACTTTTCTACCCTCATGGGTAGTCAGATGACAGATGAGTGTTCAAGCTCAAATGGACGCCATAGAGGGTGATGGGCCTGGTGATGGCATTGAAAGGGGGTGTTCCCTTCTTTCTCTTGGTGTACAGTGGTGACTGTTGCACAGATCTCCTCTGCGGAATTCAGCAGCAAAAGGGGTTCTATTATATACCCCAGTAGAAGTTGATGGCAGCATTAGGGAACCACCTTGTGGAAGTTGCGGGTGGATGCCCTGAGTGGATGGATGTTGCTGAGAGCCAGATTACAAGGCTCTCCTTGGTAGGCATAGGCATATCATACTACTCACATGAAGAGAATTCGTACTCTGGTAAAGTCAGTGCCGTTGCCAAGCATGAGCAAGTTTCATGGCCTTTCTTAGCCAGTAAGTTCAGGAAAGAGAGTTCTCTAAACTATAAGCAGAGACTCTGGTAGAGTTCACCTGTAAAGGTATCCACATCCTTGTATGGAAGAACAGAGAGAAGAGGGTTAAAGAGAGTACTTCAAGAATCAGGGAGTCATCCTCTCCTTGCTCTTGGTGAGCTTTTTTCTTGCCATTTTGTGATAATAATAAAGTTTTAGCAGGCATTGCCTGCATAGGGAAAGAGGCAGGTCTTGCCTATGTAGAAGAAAGTGTAGAAGAAAGTGCAGCAGGCCCAACCCTCCCCTTGAGAAGAGAAGAGGTGGTGGTAAGCTGGCAATGTCCATGGGGAAATCTAGGGACACAAAGCAGGCCTGCTCAAATTGATGGGCCTCATCATTGGTGGATGCAAGAGAATGAGTCACCTGTGGAGATGCAAGACCTCTGCACACACATTGGCAAGATCTTGACTTAGGTTGGCAATGCACCATTTGAGATCAGCGTAGGGTAGTCATGCACTAAGCAGTACAGTATAGTTTGTGAGTGTGACAACAGCGTCATTGTACCCAGGAGAGCAAGTTGCTAAGGTGATGCCCACATGGACAGCAAATTCATTGCACTCAGCATACAAATGCTGGGGCTAAAGGGGGGGAAGGTTGGGGTGGCAGACCCAGCCATCTTGGGGAGATAGAGAGGTGGACACAACATGTCATCATTTATGGTGATGGTGAGAGCGAGAATGTCTGTGACAATGTTTGTAATCACAAGACCATGAATGGTGGCAACTGTGTACTGATGCAGACATATTATGAGTGTGAGATGGGTCATGTGACATTGAGGAAAAGTTGAAATTTCAAAATGTGAGAAGTGAAACTGAAAAGGAAATTGATCAGTG
>JBBPMC010000074.1:10143-33661 GCA_038090115.1 Strobilomyces echinocephalus | reverse complement strand
AGTGAGACTACTACTAAGCAAAATTATATAAGTATTGTTTCTTTGTATATGTTATTTTCTATTATTGTCTTGTATTTGTCTTTATTATGTTTAATGGAATCATGTGTAACAAAGTTCTCAATGTTATAGAGGGCTTAGCATACTATCACACACACTCAGTCCTACAGGCCTGCAGTTCAAGGTATCTATCCAGGGCCTTGAGCACATCACAATTGGAGCTGGGCTCCCACGTGGAATCTCTGAGGTTCCAGTATACATGGAACTCAACCTTGTTCCCTGTCTATCAATGGGCAACAATCTTGTTGATGAGCTATTTGTTATGAGTACATCCACAGCAGACTGCAAGAAGGCTAAGGTTGAGGAGATCTGTCATATGCCGTGTCCCAAGGCAACTCCACCACATTCCGACACACTCCGACATCAAGAACCCATGAACTCCGCCGCGATCTCGCGTTAGATGCAATGCCGTGCCTTCAGAGTTTCACTCTGCCATCTGTCTCAGTTCCCTTTCTGTTTATGTTCACCCTTGTATTTCGTTTAGTCTTAGTCTTGCTTCTTAGATCCCTCCGCACCTGTGCTCACCTATGCCGCACAGCTCCAGCTATGTATGTCCCTGACTCCATTCTCTGCTTTCCAGTTATGTCTCTTTCCGACTTACTCATAGTTGTATTCTGTTACTAATGCGATGTCCGCACTCCATATATATAGTTGTAGATATGGCCTCTATACCTTCAGTCTGATTATCAACTAGATATCCTCACTCCGCAACTCAGTCCACTTCAAGTCTCTTCTATCCTCCCCTCTGTTGTCCTGTCTGCAATTCCGGGACTAACACTGTGAGCAGCAAGGGTGCAGCGCTCTGCTTGAGTCACTGAAGCCGAAGTCCCAAATCCATCTGACCTTTTAGCTCTGATGTTCCAGAGCTATAGTGGAGTGAGCGGACCCAGTTCTAACAGTATAATCAGACTCCCACTTGCTGACTCACACTCATCCTTTGAGTTCTTCACCCTTATACTTGACACAAGTGGTATTCTGTCATGTTTCCCTCTGTATCCGACTGTCACGCACCCCTCAGCATCTTTGCTAGTCATCATTAATGAACCCCGGTCGAAGACCGATTCTATGGGTTCTCCACACATTGTAGCCCCACCTCCGCTTTACAGGCGCCTCATCCGCACACTCCGCCAATGCAGACACGACTCCCAGGTAGGAGTTCCCACACCCCCACACCATCTGGCCTGCGCTCCACAGCACAAGACCAACCTTCACACCCTCCACACGACAACTCCTACGATCCAGACCCTAGTCCCTCGGACTCCAAAAACAAAGACTGTGACGCCCTCACCTCCCTTTCACGTGCAGTCGCACGTTTGGCTAGATCCACCAGCCGCACGACTTCCAGCTCCCATTCCACCCAGAGAACCAAGGTCCGCACCGCGGATCAGTTTAATGGATCTGACCCCCACAAGCTCTGCACCTTCCTGGTCCAGTGCAAGCTAGCTTTCCAGGACTGACCAAGAGCCTTTAGGACTAATCGTGCTAAAGTCACATTCGTGCAGTCCTACCTTTCCGGTATGGCCTTGGAATGGTTCGAATCTGACCTCCTCAAGAACTCCACACGAATTTTGGCCCTCATGACCCCGCTGGTGACACGGAATATGAACTCCGTTCTCTGTCAATGTCTCCTAGGCAACGCATCAACAAGTATGTGGTTGAGTTCAACCATGTAGCTTCTCAAGTCCGCAGTTACAGCGATGGAGCCCTCCACTCTGCCTTCTACAGCGGACTTCCGGATCACATCAAAGATGAGCTTTCATGTGTCGGCAAACCCCTCACACTCTCTGGTCTCCGCCTCCTTGCACAAGAAATTGATGCACGCTACTGGGAGTGCCAGACTGAATGAGATCGAAGGGCAGCCATCTCTGCTTCGTGGGTCGCAGCATCCGCATACCCTCCTTCCTCATTGAATTCCTCATCCACTGCATCACTCTCCGACCCCACGTCTGCCTCAGAACCCTCTGAGACCTTCCCCAACTCTGACAACCCTCATGACTTTGATGATGCTGCCTCTGACTCTAAGGCATCTGACCCCACTCTGCCCCATGACCCCAAGTCCACCCCACTGACCTTTCATCTGTGCTTGGTCCCAATGGAAGACTCTCTGCCTCCGAACGCCAATGGTGTTTTGCCCTCCGTCTCTGTTTCTATTGTGGCCTTGACAGTCACACCATGCGCGACTGTCTTAAGTCTGCTTGCATCTGATCCCTCTGATTGTTTTTACTGTTTTTCTGTCGTTACTCTACAGTCCTGTCCCTCCGACCCACCCTCCGACACCCCTGTGTCACTCTGCACCCTCCGTCCTCGCAATAGCCTCCACCCCATTCCCGTCCACCTGGAACTCGCACCCCTGGCACTGACTCCAGCACCACGCACAGCTCCGCGCCTTGGTCCAACCCCCCTTCGGTATGCAGCACGTCAGGCCTGCCCTCTCGCACCTGACGTACTGCTGAGCTGTCGGCTCAGTGTCCGCATACGCCCATATGTCCCTCGCCTGCTGGTCCGCCTGCCTCATTCCGTCATCCACGGTCCACTGAGTGGACCTCTCACTCACCTCACGTTCCGCCATTGCCCTCCTCCACTCCGCCATGTGTGCTGCCATCTTGTGCACACGTTCCTCTGTCCTCCGCTGCCTCTCATCCGCGTGCTCCGCCAACTGGCGCTGCCGGCTAGCACATTTGTCTTCGGCGAACCACACGTGCCACGTCCCTTCTCTGTACGCGACAACTTCCTCGGCCTGGGTAATGTTCCATTTTTGGTATTTGGCCATTTTCGGTGATGCAAATGCAGAGACAAGAGTTGGGATCACCTTCCACACCCTCTTTTGCTCCCCTTTTGGATCTCTGCCAAATCCGCCTTGCACCCCATGTGTCCTACATGCTTGGTCCAGACCCGCCTGGCCCTCCATCCTCATGGGCCCCACCCCACACCACTCCTCTCCAACCCCTACACCACCTTTCCCACTCTCCTCTCTGACCCTTTGCCTCCGCTCCACCTATCCGCCACACCCCTGTAAACCGGTGATTACTCTGTGACAGTCCACTGTCTATCCGCTGGAAGCCCCCACTTTTTTGATTCTGGGTACAACTATCTCCCCCGCTGCGCTCTGTTGAGCGACTGGGTATGGAGTAGTGCCTTCGCTGTGGGAGCTCGGGGCTCTCTGGGCTCGTAGAGCCTCTTCCTCCCGTTTTCTAGATGGTATCAAGATCGTCTTCAAGACTCCCTAGCGTCCCTGTGTCCTCCCGAGCGTATCTGGATCCGTTTCGTAAGTACCCGCCTATATCTGCTTGAATCTGCTTGTTCCCGCAGTTACCCGCCCATGCCGGATGCATCCGCCGCTTACCGGTTACCGCCGGATTCTACGTAGCCGTTCGTCCCTTCCCTCCTTGCTTAGATCGTATCTCCTCGGCCTCGTTTAACCTTTTCTTTACTTATTTTCTGTCGTTCTCGGGCATCTCAGATGTCGATTCCATCAAGCTTCGAATTGTTGCTGCCTCGAGTTTTAGATTACTTTTGTGATCCGCACGTAGATACCAAGTCGCGGAAACCGATCTCCGACTATAAAATCTTGTCCTCGGTCTTAGAATCGCATCTTACTTTTGGTCTCGCATCTCTCGTTTGATTCCCTTCGCCTTCGCCGCCTAGTCTTCATATCCGGACGTTTTCGTCATCCCTCTCGTCGTTCCCGCTCAGTATTCGTTACCGGATTGGTCGCCGTTGACTGCCGGATACCCGTAACCGCTGCCGCATCCGCATCACCGTCGACCGGATTCTTTTGTTTCGTTGCCAGACTCCGCCAGTTATCTCTGTTAGGCGCTACTTTGGTCTAGCTACCCCTTCTCTCCCTTCATACCTGCTTAGAACCCCTTGGGATGAGTCCTACTCGCCCAACCTCTCTACCCTTGGTAGTCCCCTTCACCCCTTTATTTTTCTTACAACTGGAGCCCACCGCGAGGAGTTCTAGTGGATTTTCGAGAAGGTCGCTTCAACCCACACCTCAGCGCCTTGAGCTTGAGGAGCTTCTCGTTGACTTCCGCCGACTGAACATCTCTGTAGATTCGGACTTCTTCGTTCCGGTGACCCCGGAGCGTGCTGCACACTTCTCCCGCGAGTCATCCCGCTCGCGTTGCACTGATTCTCCCTTCGTTCCAGGAGCCTTTATACACTCCACCCCCCGTGCTGTCTCACCGGTTTTGCCTCCCCGCTCACCAAGTTTTCCTTCCTTTTCACTGCTTACACTGCTTCCTTCATCATCATCCGACTTATCTTCACCATCATCCGCTGTACCATCCGGTTCCATTTCCCCTTCATTGTCTCATCTTTGGGACGCATCCGAGTATCCGCTTGTATCCGCTACCGAACCGCTTTCGCCTCTTTTCAGTAGCACATCTTCTCCATCATCCGCCGCTTCTCCATTACCTCGTTCAGCCACTGCCTCACTTCCGCGGCCGCATCAGTCAGTTTCCGCTAGCAGTTCACAGAACCCGCTTCCACCCGCTAACAATCCGCCGCTTCAAATGGCTCAACAAAATGTTCAGATGCCCATCCACGGCAGCCCCAACGCTCCCAAGTTCGACGGAAAGATGCCGTCAGAGCTTCCCCGTTTTCTTGAGAACGTTGACCTCCTAGGTGCCCAAGCCGGCATTACCGCTGAACAGAAAATCCGCGTGGCGATCCGCTATGCCGTCTTAGGCGAGGCAGAGGTTTGGGACACGCTCCCCGAATCCACCGCTAACCCCGCCGACTGGGACGCCTTCGTAACCGCCGTAAAGAAGTTGTACCCGGGTTGTCAGGGTACAGACCGGTATTGCCGTGCTGACCTCCAATATCTTGTACAGGACTATTATAATGCGCAGATGCGCAACCGCGACGAGATGGGCAAGTATACGAGAGCCTTCCGCAAGATAGCGGTCCCTTTGGTTGCTAACAACAAGCTGTCGATGCCGGAACATGACATGCTTTACCTTAACGGGTTCCCTCCGACCCTTCAGCAGCGAATCTGGGAGAGGCTCCTCATTACCAAGCAGGACATGCATCCAGATAATCCTTACGACATGGACGATGTCACCGCCGCCGCCATCTTCTTATTATCCGGCTCTGCCTTTCGCGCTACCGCACAACCGCTGGCCCCTATTGCGGCACCTTACCAACCACAACCACATCAGCAGCAACCACGACACAATCCTCAGCCAAATATTCCAATCACTCCATTTAACCTGGCGCCAACGGTGAAGGCAGAGGCGAATCAGAACACACGCGCCGACCCCCGGTGCCGCTTCTGTGCCGGGCAAGGACACTTCGCTCGCACATGCTCCATCTGCCAAGAGTATCTCACCGCGGGTAAAGTCGTCAGGGGTACTGACGGTCGTTTATACATGCCGGATGGCTCCGAAATACCTCGCATCCAAGGGGGCCGGTGTCTTAAGGACGCTATCGACCATGTTCTGGCATCCAGGCAACCCGTACCCCAACCCGCTGCGTCTATGTCATCATCCGCTAACTTTCACAGGGATCCACCACCTCACCTAACGGCCGGCATCCTCGCCTCCGCATACCCGGATACCCCTTCCATCTTGGATATCGACCCGTCTGCCTTTTTGATAACCGAGGTGGCGTCGGATTGGGAAAGTGAACCGGTTCCGGTTGTTACTAACGATGAATTCAAGCCATACCTCGCCCAGGTGTGGGCATCCTTCCAGGCTGATAAGGCAGCAAAGGACCCAAAGGGCAAGCGAGTCCGCTTTGACGGTGTCCAAATGCCGCCGCAAAAAAGACCCGACTCACACGCTGCTACGGTCTCAGAAGAAATCCTGTCACCCGCAATTCAGGCAGCCAAATCCGGCTCTTCTTCATCTTCATCTTCATCATCGTCCGCACGACCTGCAGCAGCGGTCCCGCGTAGCGACCGCGCCAGATCAACCACCTCTTCTACCGCATCAATCTCCGGATCGACCCCACCAAGCGGTGCATCTGTGGCGGATACTGCATCATCATCCGCATCCACTGGTACCAACCTTCAGCGTCCTCCTGCCAACATTCCGTACCCAACGTCGCAGTACAAGTATTCGTTCCCGCTTGAAGATGAAGCCGTGCCCAAACGTGTTCTGGACTGGGTTCTTGATACCAGCATCCCTGTCCCGGTCAAGGATCTCTTCGCTGTTTCACCCGAGTTCTGGAAGCAATTCCGCGACTTAACAACTGTTAAACGAGTATCTAATGTATCCGCTAATGTCACTCAGGTCAACGAGCTCGCAGGACGCGATCCATCTGCGGTCGCTCGCGAATTCAGCGGCTGGATTCTCCGCAATGACGAAGGAATGATCGTCGCTCACCACAGCCTTCCTCTTCGAGCAATAGAGGCGAAAATAGGTCAGACCGGCCGCTCTATTATGGGCGTGCTCGACTCTGGCTCCGAGATCATCGCGATGCCAAAGCGGATCTGGGAAGAGCTTGGCTTACCTATCCGCTCTGATCACGTTCTCCGCATGTCATCCGCTAACACTAGTGTTGACTCGACCATCAGCGTCTTAGAAAATCTCGCACTCGACTTCGGAGCCGGTGAAGTCATGTTACAAGTACAGGTGCTCGCCCGCGCCAACTTCGACTTACTTCTTGGCCGCCCATTCCACTGCCTCATGAGCGCGACAACTGAAGACTTTCCGGACGGCGCACAAAACATCACTCTCCGCAACCCCAATACCGGCAAACAATATACACTTCCATCCCGCCCATGGTCTGAAGGATGCCCTCTTTGCAGAGAAAACCGGCAGTGTAACAGCCATCAAACCATTTTGGAAATGGGTTTGTGAGATTCGATGATCCGCTTTTCTGTCGGGGAGAGTCCGGTAATGGTTCCGTTTCGTTATCACATCCGCCCGCATCATCGCTTTTTGTTTCCTCTTCGCCCGCATATCTTCGTCTCTCTCCGCTTTCCATTGGACCATTGCCGCCTTCTGCGGATTACCCATATCTGTCTTCCACGCAATCCGCTTTAAATGCGGACTCTATCTCTGCATTGTCCTCTGTTTATTCATTCGATTGTGTTACTCACGCGCTAGCTTACAAGCCGGTGGCCAAGAAGGTCCGGTCGGTGGTCACACCAACCGACGAAGAGTTTCGCATAACGCGGACCCTTCCCATGGATCCGCTTGCCGGACTCTCTTCTTTGCCTACTTTTCCTCCCCAATTTTCCCCTGGTACCTGCTTCACTCAGGAGCGTGCTGACAAATTAGATCTCGACCCGGCTAACTGGCTCTGGCCAGAAGAAGTCAAACTCGTCTGTTGGCTCGTACGCGAACATGAAATGGCCTTCGCCTGGATTCCGACAGAGCGGGGTCATCTTGACGAACGATACTTCCCCCCGGTTAAGATTCTGGCCGTGCCCCACACTCCCTGGGTCCTACGAAATATTCCGGTCCCACCTGCCATGTGGAACGACGCAATACAGATCATCAAGGACCGGATCGCATCTGGCGTGTATGAGCCATCAACTGCCGCTTACCGCTCCCGCTGGTTCTGCGTACTCAAGCAGGACAAGAAATCCCTCCACCTCGTTCACGACCTCCAGCCGCTTAACGCCATGACCATCCGCAACTCATCCGCCCCTCCATTCGTCGAGCACTTTGCGGAATCCTTCGCCGGCTATGCGGTATACGGCATGATGGACCTTTTCGCTGGCTATGACCAGCGGCCACTACACCCGGACTCATGCAATCTCACCACTTTCAACAGCCCTATGGGTCCACACCGCTTGACCACCGTCCCTATGGGATATATGAATGCGGTTCAAATATATCAGGCCGACATGTCATTCATCCTTCAAGAGGAGATTCCCCGCTACACTTACCCATTCATAGATGATCTCCCGGTGAAATCCGTCACAACCTGCTATCATCGCCCGGATGGCTCTTATGAGACCATTCTGGACAACCCCGGTATCCGCTGCTTCATTCCGCATTCTCCAACGACTCCAAAACGTTGGTGCCACCGTATCCGCTAAGAAGTTCGTCCTCGCTGCGCCGGATGCAACTATCGTCGGCCACAAATGTACCGCGGATGGCCGGATCCCCCATGAAGCAAAGGTGCAGAAGATCCGCGACTGGCCGGCATGCGAGAACCTTACGTATGTCCATGGATTCCTTGGCATATGTGGTGTCCTTCGAATTTTCATCCGGGATTTTGCTTCTATCGCCCGCCCGCTCGTTAATCTCACCCGCAAGGGCATCCCCTTCGAATGGGGGGAGCCCCAACAAACCGCCATGCAGCGTCTCAAGGACGCGATCTGCAACTCCTCGGCGCTCCGTTGTCTGGACTACGAATCCGGACGTGAAGTCATACTTGCTGTCGATACTTCGTTGATCGCAGTCGGGTATATCCTCTCGCAGGACGGGAAGGACGGCAAACGTTACCCCAACCGGTTCGGCTCCATTAGCCTTACTGAGGTGGAGAGTCGCTATTCTCAGGCGAAACTCGAGTTATACAGACTTTTTCATGCTCTCCGGGCGGTCTGCATTTTCGTTTTTGGGCTCGCTAACTTTACAGTCGAAATGGATGCCAAATACGTGAAGGGTATGATCAATAACCCGGATCTTCAGCCAAACGCGACCATCAATCATTGGATCGCTGGTATCCTTCTCTTCCACTTTCATCTCGTTCACGTTCCCGCTACCCGGCATACCAGAGCGGATGGTCTTTCTCGTCGCCCGCCGTCCGATGATGATCCGCCTGAGGATGACGACTTCGAGGATTGGTTGGACAACACTTACTCCTTTTCCATTTCACTATTAAACGACAGGTCTTCCTTACCCGGCGCGGTTGCGCATTGCGGCCGTGCCGCATTCACTTCATCCGCCCATACCCATCCACTTTCCACTTTTATTTCCGCAACCCCGGATGCCGCTTCTGAGCCGTCTCTGCCACCTCGCACGCCGAAAGGCATCGTGAAAGACGTGCGGATTGATCGCATCTGGGAATTCCTTACAACCCGCCTTCGACCACCTGACCTTTCAGATACCGACTTCACCTCATTTGTCAATTCAGCGACCCGCTTCTTTGTTCTCCGCGGTGTATTGTACCGTCGCGAGCCGCATGGATGCCATCAGCTGGTAGTGCTGCTGGAGCGTCGTGTCAGGCTAATCCGGGAGGCTCACGATAGTCTTGGACACAAGGGTGTCTTCTCGGTCCGCACGCAGTTGCTCCTCTGGTTTTGGTGGCCCATGCTGGTGGACGACGTCAAATGGTACATCCGCACCTGCCACGAATGTCAAATCCGCCAGACGCAGAAGTACCACATACCGCCAACCGTTCCCATCGTCGGCGGCCTATTTCACAAGGTCCATATCAACACAATGGTAATGCCGCGATCCGGTGGCTACCGGTTCATTGTACAAGCCCGGTGCGCCTTAACGGCGTACCCGGAGTGGCGGATGCTGTGGTCTGAAAACGCGACCACGCTCGCCTCATTTATTTTTGAAGATATCCTTTGCCACTGGGGCGCTGTCGCTGAACTTGTTACTGACAACGGTTCCCCCTATGTGCAGGCGCTCGATCTACTCGCTTCCCGGTATGGTATCCGTCACATCCGGATTTCCCCTTACAATTCTCAGGCGAACGGCGTGGTCGAACGGCGTCACTACGATGTCCGGGAGGCCATCGTTAAAAGTACCCTGGGAGGGGAAGTGTGCTGGCCATCCGCTGCGCACTCCGTTTTCTGCGCCGAGCGGATCACAATTCTAAAATCAACTGGGCTTTCGCCCTATTTTATGGTACACGGCGTCGAGCCGCTTTTCCCTTTCAACTTGGCAGAGGCTACATTTCTTGTGCCGCCCCTTGATGCTGATCCAACTGACAGTTCGTCCCTGATCGCCTGGCGAGCCCGCCAGCTCCAAAAGCATCGGATAGCAATTCTCATTTCATCTTATACTTCCGCTCACTCTATAGAATATAGAAAAACGCTAATATATATAACACACAGACTCTCAGCTCCATCCCGCATAGTTTTCCTTCACTCGCGCACATCGAGACGTGCTTCCCTTGGTGATCCGGTTTTGTTTCTTGCGGACTCTCCGTACCCACTTCGTTGCCTTGGAATCCGGTTAGGTATAGATGAAGAAAGATGACCGAAGAAGAAAAGCCGAGCGGACGCTCGCAACCCGGTGCCGTTAAAAACTCTTTTCTCTATTCTTATGTATTTTGTTTTGTCTTTTCTTACCATTTCCTTCTCTACTTAGCGGACGTGCTCGGTTCGGGACACACACGCTTTGGATTCAAGACGAGTACAAGTCTACCTACGCCCGGACCGCTCTTCCCCTTTACAGTATGCGCAACAGGGCCTTGAGGGCCGCGATGTCCGCCTCTTCTGACGCGAGCCGAGCCTCTACCCTAGCAATCCTTCCCCCAATCACCGCGACCATTCCTTCCAATTCCTTCAGCTCACCGCGCGACGTCAACGCCTTCGACTCCAGACCAAGGAGTGCCCTTCTAGCTCCGTCGACGATGCTGCAGTTTGGGGCGGCCATCCGGCTCGTCTTCTGCCTCTTCCGCGGCGTCTCGTGGTCGTCTTCCGCGGCCGCCTGCGACTCGGATGTCGTCCCCCGCGCCGAGCTGGACGCCTCCAGCTCGAATGTCTTGCACTTGATAAGGCTGGTCGGCAGGTCTGTGCGGTGCGATCGTCAGCCGTAATCCGCTCAGCGCGTGCCCACTTACCAGATGCCTTCCCCTTCGCCGGTGCTTGCGCTTTGGTCCGAGGAGGCGGGCGGACGACCAGCGCCTCAACAATTTAGACGTCGCTGTCGACCGCCGCTTTCTTCTTTCCCCGCCCATCAGACTTGATGCAGCCGTACTTGAGCCGCCGACACTCCTCGCAGACTCGACCTGGTACCCCCCTGCAGAACAAACCCGACTTGGCGCAGTTGACGCAGGGGGTAGATGACCGCGTTCTTCGGGTCGTTTTTCGTCTACCACAGCGTCAGCACATCCTTCTTGTCATCCGGGAAGACTTACCAACTCGCGCACCACTGGCCCGGTCTTGCTACGCGTCGCTCGCTTCGGCCGTCCCTCATCTTCTGCGTCGCCTTCGCTGGACGTCGTCGACGGCCCCTTGTTGGCTGGTTCTTCGAGCAGTGCGCGCAGCTCACTCATTTCCAAGCCGGCGCCGCCATCGTCTTCGCTGCCCTCCCCATCCGCTTCGCTCCCCGCGTCTTCCAGGACATGGGCGTCGGGTTCCTCTTCGGCCGTTTGACTGGCCAGCTCAGTGGCCGCGAGGTTCTCTCCCGCTCTTTCAGCGGCTGCTTGCCGCTGAAGCCGTTCTTCCTTCTCGGCCGTCCATTTCTTGACGAAAGGGTTGGCGTCTTGCATCGCCTCGACAGTCGAATTGTCGACGAGGGCTTCCACCCTGTGTTCGCGTGCCTTCTTCAAACAGATCCGCATCTGGTCCTGCGCGGGTCCAGGTCAGATCTCGTGCGAGAGGCGCTACCACTCACCAGGGCGATCCGCCACTTGGCCAACCATGCCTCTTGGTCCTCCTCGAGTCCCTCCTTATCGTCAGGTTGGGTCTTCGCCGTATCGCGGATGAGCTCGTTCACCATTTTCAAAGCCTTGCGCGTTTCCACTTTCAGGTCATCGGACTGTATAGCGAGGGCGAGGATGTCGTCAAAGCCGGACATGGTGAGCAGAGGGATGATGGGTGATGAAGAAAGAAGGTGGACTTGGGCCGGACGCGTCGACGCGCCGCCATTGTTCTCGATTCAAAGTCCACCGCGTCCACCATCATGTGACTGACTGGGGGCAGTCAGCAGCTAAGTCCCCCACGGATGTGGGAGCTCGGGGCTCTCTGGGCTCGTAGAGCCCATTCCCCCGTTTTCTAGATGGTATCAAGATTGTCTTCAAGACTTCCTAGCGTCCCTGTGTCCTCCCGAGCGTATCCGGATCCGTTTCGTAAGTACCCGCCTATATCTGCTTGAATCCGCTTGTTCCCGCAGTTACCTGCCCATGCCGGATGCATCCGCCGCTTACCGGTTACTGCCGGATTCTATGTAGCCGTTCGTCCCTTCCCTCCTTGCTTAGATTGTATCTCCTCGGCCTCGTTTAACCTTTTCTTTACTTATTTTCCGTCGTTCTCGGGCATCTCAGATGTCGATTCCATCAAGCTTCGAATTGTTGCCGCCTCGAGTTTTAGATTGCCTTTGTGATCTGCACATAGATACCAAGTCGCGGGAACCAATCTCCGACTATAAAATCTTGTCCTCGGTCTTAGAATCGCATCTTACTTTTGGTCTCGCATCTCTCGTTTGATTCCCTTCGCCTTCGTCACCTCGTCTTCGTATCCGGACGTTTTCATCGTCCCTCTCGTCGTTCCCGCTCAGTATTCGTTACCGGATTGGTCGCCGTTGACCACTGGATACCCATAACCGCTGCCGCATCCGCGTCACCGTCAACCGGATTCTTTTGTTTCGTTGCCGGACTCCGCCAGTTATCTCTGTTAGGCGCTACTTTGGTCTAGCTACCCCTTCTCTCCCTTCATACCCGCTTAGAACCCCTTGGGACGAGTCCTACTCGCCCAACCTCTCTACCCTTGGTAGTCCCCTTCACCCCTTTATTTTTCTTACATCGCCCATCCACTCTTGTGTCCTTGCCAGCACCCCTTGCGCTCTCCGTAGCCTCTGGCCTTTGTCCTCTGGCTGCCTCTGCCCCTTTGCTTCACCACGTTTTTCTCTGCTCCCACTCCGCCTGTTCTCTCCACGTCCCTGGCTCGACGCCTGGGTCGTCTCCCTAAGAGGGGGATAGGGTCTCTGCTTGCGGCACTCGTCTAGTACTTGAGCTCGCGTCGACCCACATCCTCTCTCATCTCTGCACTCCACCAACCTTCATTGGTTGACTCTGCCACTCTCTTTCCAATTCCGCCCACCCCACCAACCTTCATTGGTTGACTCCACCGCTCTGCGCCTGACCAGTTCACAGCGATTTCATTTATGTACAGACGAATTCTAGCTACTAAGCCCCTACTCTCAGGGCTCTATGTCTTCACTCCCCTCCGCGTCTGTACTCCCAACCCTGCTCTCCGCCTTCTCCGCCTCCTCCGCCATGTCTCCTCCCGCATCCGCCATGTCCTCCTCTGCGCCATCCAACTCGACTGCGTCCCAAAAGACGAGGTCTGCCATCACACCAGCCAGTCTCTCGACGGAGGTCGCCAACTGCATAATAATGCGGTTGTGAGCCACCATTTCCATGGTGAGCTCCCTCAGTGCCTCCACCACCTTCCTCGCGACCCCACAACCCTCTCTGCACCCCACCTTAGACCCCTCTGCCTTGTCCTCCGACTCAACCTCCATCTCCCATGATTTGGCCTTCTTCTTTGGCCTCTCCACTTCCTGGTCGTCCTCCACCCTCCTCCGTCGTCTCTTCAGAGCCTCCTCTGCCCCTACCCTCCAACATGTCTTCTTGACCTGTTGACAGGCAAGACATGCCATCGACTTACCCCCGCCTGCCACGCACTCCAGACCCCGCTGAGTGCAGCAGATACAGGCCTCACCCCTTTCGGTGCTCTCCGCCTGCTGCGCACGAATCCCCTCCGCCTATGGATGGTCAGCTCCGCCCCACAAACCATTCATCACCACTTGCCTTTTTCTTCCCTGCAGCTTCCACTGCTTTCTCCACCATCCCCACTCTCAGCTGCTTCACATCCCTCCTCACCTTAATCAACCTGGCACCCACTTCCGACTCCTCCCAGGCCTTGCAGTGTGTCTATGCATCCTCTTCTGCCAAGCAGCACATTTCCGCTTCCGCCTCAGCCCTTCAGTGCTCTTCCTCCTCCGCCTACCATCTGTCAGCGCAATCCGACACTCCGATGAAACACTTATCCATTTCTGCACCTCCACCTCTGCCTCAGCCTTTCGCCGTGCCTCCGCTTCCCCCTCCGTCTTCCTTTGAGCTTCCTCTTCCACCCATTTGCACTCCTCCTCCCACCTCGCCAGTCTTCGCCACTTCCACTCCACCGCCTTCACGTCGATCAAGTCCTCGTCCTCGTCATCTTACTCCATGAGCCGGGCGTCGTCCCAATCCTTGATGTCATCGAATCTGGACATGGTAGTGGTTCAAAGTCAAGAGTGCTCATAGAACTCTGCCCACTTATATGGCCCTCACCTGGCCTTCGAACTCTGCTCCCACCTGAAGTCCACACTCCACACTCCACATCCACTCCACCTGTTTCCTTTTACGGCCTTCGTGGGCTCAGGCCTAAGAGGGGGATACTGTCATATGCTGTGTCCCAAGGCAACTCCACCATGAACTCCACCACGATCTCACATTAGACGCAACACCGTGCCTTCAGAGTTTCACTCTGCCATCCATCTCAGTTCCCTTTCTGTTTATGTTCACCCTTGTATTTTGTTTAGTCTTAGTCTTGCTTCTTAGATCCATCTGCACCTGTGCTCACCTATGCCACACAGCTCCAGCTATGTATGTCCCTGACTCTATTCTCCACTTTCCAGTTATGTCTTTTTCCAACTTACTCATAGCTGTACTCTGTTACTAATGCGATGTCCGCACTCCGTATATATAGTTGTAGATATGACCTCTGTACCTTCAGTCTGATTATCAACTAGATATCCTCACTCTGTAACTCAGTCCACTTCGAGTCTCTCCTGTCCTCCCCTCTGTTGTCCTTTCCGCAAATCCAGGACTAACACCGTGAGCAGCAAGGGCACAGCGCTCCACTTGAGTCGCTGAAGCCGAAGTCCCAAACCCATCTGACCTCTTAGCTCCGACGTTCAAGAGCTATAGCGGAGTGAGTGAACCCAGTTCTAACAAGACCAAGGAATGCCACCACTCTTCTCCCTCCTTTGATGACTTCATGGACCACTAAAGGAACACCCTCAACCCATCAACCATCTGTCTCCAACAGACAGCATGGTTACCATCATCATCTTTGACTGTCCCCTTCCCTGTGCACGTCATTCCGTCTTCAACAGACATCATGGTCACCATCACTCTTGATCTGATTCATCTTCATTCCTGTTTCCACCCTCTTTTGATCCTTTGATCCTTATTACCTTGACAATGGATGCCCACTCACCTACTTAGTAGAACCCTCTACCCTGATGTTTCCCATTCCATATTCTCTTTCCACTATATAAGTAGGATGTCCTCCACTGTATTTCCCTAGCTAGTTCTACCTCTATACTGCGTAGTAATCTGGTTATCCCTTCCACACTTGACATTTCAATGTGAGACCCTTGTCTAGCCATTGCTACAAGGTCTATATTTCTGTGAGACTTCACTTCACTCTAGATGAAGCACTTCAACTAGGTTCTACACTATCAAGAGTAACACTATTCATCATCATTAGTATCACTGACATTATAGAATGCTTGTGTGTTATATCAGGGAAATAACATGTCATTGTTTTCCTCATATTTGCATAGAAGCCCAATGTGGGATGTGAGGTGGATTCACCTCCTTTTAAACTTGTCTGGTAAATCCAGAACATAGGTATCACTTGCACTTTGTTTTTTCAAGACCTTCATAGGTTTGATATATCTAGGAGTAAGTCTCTGTGCTTATCCTTTTGGCATTGTCAGGTTTTTAGTAGAAAGGTAGACTAGCTCACCTTCCTAGAGAGCTTTTCCCTCTTCTTGTTTGTGATGTGCATAATGAGTTTGCAGCACCCAACTCTCAATGATGGCATTATAGGCCATCCCAAAATTATTCAAGACTTTATTGATGAAACATGGTGGAGTAGACTTGGAACATGGTATATGACAGCTACCTGGTTTTCCAATCCCTTAGTATATACTAGTATCAAAATGTGACAAATAATTAATCCATCAGATCTGTCAATTCAACAGCTTTTGCTATGTCTGGAGGTATCCTAGTGCCTCATGATTGATTACAATCATGAACTTGAACCTGAGGAATTTACCCTCCAAATTTAATAGAGACTCAATTATCACAAGAATTTCTCACTCAAGGGTTCTATACTTTTGTTGAGTGTCACTCAACCTTTTTAACACACATAAATCCTACTAGTCTGCAGGTCTTCCAATTAGGCCCTTGCCTGTATACTATGCCAATGTCATACAGTGACATATTGCAAACAAGCCATATAGGCTCTTCCTTTCTAGGATTGATTGGCTTCAGAATCAGATACTTGCATGCCAAGTCCTTGATCATTTGAAAGCATCAGTCATGGACTTCTTTTCACTTGAATGGATGTTTGTTCCTTTGAATCCCTGTAAGGGATATTGTGTATGCAAATATATCATATATCTGGCATGAACTGTGCCAAATATTCAATGAATCTGACAAATTATTGGATTTTATTCAGGGACTTTGGTGTTCTTTAGTTTTGAATATGGAACACTTTGTCCCAGTCGGTGTACATGCCCTTCTGATCTATTACATAGTCCAGACAGTCAAGTTTCTTGACATATGGGTCACACTTTTCCTTTTCAAGGTAGAAGTCTATCTACTTGAGTAGATTGAGTACAATTTGGAGGTGTTGTTTATGCTCCTCCATGCTATTACTGTAGATGAATATATCATTCAGGTAGATGTATACAAAATGTCCTCTATGATCCTTAAGATCACGGTCATTAGACATTGAAATGTCACAGGGGAATTGCAATCCCCTTGTTGCATGACCTGGTTGAGGAAAGTTCCATATATCATCATGAAAGCAGTCTTCCAGACATCCCTTAGAATAAACACAGACCTGTTCATATGCATTGAATAGGTCTATTTTTGAGTGATATTTTGCTCTTGCTACATCCATGTAGATTTAATGCTGATCTGGAAATGGAGTGACATCCTTCACCATGTTGTCATTTCTTTTGTGGCAGTTAATGACTATCTGCAATTTCCCAGTTTTCTTGGGATGCATAGTATTAGTGCAGCTTGGGGTACATTTTTAAGTACTCACCATTCCATAGTTGTATAGAGTTGAATTTTATCTGACAGTTGTTGTTTTAGTGTGTCAGCATATCAGGACAGGTGGTATATGTATTACCTGTTTTCTTTCATCAGGAGGATTTGGTAATTTACTTCCTACAATGGAGGAAGTTTTGGTATGATTCCCCCTAATCTATAATTATATTTATTGGATCATTGGTTCTATAATTCAGGTATATCCTCTTTTATTAGTAACAGTTTGATAGCAGCAAGATGCTGTGACAATGAAGGTATAGTTTTTCTACTACTGTGTTTTCTGCTGGTATCCCTTCCCTCTCTTTCAAGCCCTTATGAAGCCATGTTGGCTTCACAGTGCTTGAGAGTCAATCAGATCATTGGGAGCCAGGTCGCTCCCAAAGCATTCATTACTTCTGGTTCTCCAGAAAGATGAATAAAACATTGCTGAGAGTGACTTGACCATGCACAAAGTCCACTAGAGCCTTGTGCTCATGCAGAAAAGATATTCCCAGGATATAATCATATCAATTGATGTTAGCAACATCGAAATATGTCCTTGAGGCATAGCTTCTGATGGTTATATCTGAGAGGCTGCCATGGGTAATTTTGGAGTGACACCAAATGCAACTGAGTTTTGTTGCTCCAAAGGAAATACCCTCATTTGCATAACATAGGCAAATGCCTGGCTTATAAAGTTGCCAGTGCTCCTAATATCCAGCATTATATAGGCCTTGCTTCCATTGATGCTTGCCTCAATTATAGTGCATCTATGCAGGCTTGAAATGTACATTGGGCATATACCAACTGTGTTGACTTCTTAGGTACTTTTTGTGCATATTGATAGATATATGGTTTTAAATTCTTCATGGTGGTGGCTAATGCTGCCATGTATACAACCAGGGCTTCCACCACTGGGGAACATTATACTAGGACAACACCATAAGAGGTCCATACCCAGACCACATCTGGATATATATATATGTCCCAAGGATATACTTTTATAAGCATGGTGTCAATGAGATGCATCTCACCAATTACAGCCTCAAGCTGTTTGGTGAATGTCTCAGAAGAGTTTATTCTCTGGTGCATGATGTGTACATGTTCGCCAGCTATGTCAGAAGTTGTTGACACTACCCTTGTTAAAGCAGGAACATGCTGTGCAAAAGATCACATTGCGAAGTCTATATGGTTGACACATATACCATACTCTTCCATTTGTGAGGTATCACACTCTTTCTATCAACAATCATACTTGCATCAAGTGAAGTGCTTGGAGTACAGCTTGTTAGAACTGGGTCCGCTCCCTCCGCTCACTCCGCTATAGCTCCGGAATGTCAGAGCTAAGAGGTCGGATGGGTTTAGGACTTCAGCTTCAGCGACTCAAGCGGAGCGCTGCGCCCTTGCTGCTCACAGTGTTAGTCCCAGAATTGCGGACAGGACAACAGAGGGGAGGACAGGGAAGACTCAAAGTGGACTGAGTTGCAGAGTGAGGATATCTAGTCGATAATCAGACTGAAGGTACAGAGGTCATATCTACATCTTATATATGGAGTGTGGACATCGCATTAGTATAGCTATAAGTAAGATGGGAATGCAGATAACCGGAGGGTAGAGAATGGAGTCGGGACATACATAGCCGGAGCTGTGCGGCATAGGTGAGTACAGGTGCGGAGGGATCTCAGAAGTGGGACTAAGACTAAACGAAATACAAGGGTGAACATAAACAGAAAGGGAACTGAGATGGATGGCGAAGTGAAACTCCGAATGCGCAGCGTTGCGTCTAACCCGAGATCGTGGCGGAGTTCATGAGTTCTTGGTGTTGGAGTGTGTCGGAACATGGCGGAGTGGACTTGGGACACGGCATATGACACAGCTGCACTGTCTCCAGTAAAGGATTACTCTGCAGTGCTTTCAAATATATGATCAATGCATGATCAACACAGGAAATAGTTATTCCTATGAAGGAGTCCAAATGTTTTGGATCACCCCAACCTTTGTTCATCCAGCAAAGCCAATGGCTTAAGAAGGGGGTGTTACATTAGATACAACTCTCATCCTTTTGGTATTTCCATAATACTCCCCACTTTATTGGGATTAGCATTGGATGTCCCTATGATATTGCATTCTTCAGGGATTTCTGTCCCTTCTTGCATATCTGCCACATACAGGTGAGATCTTGTTGCCAGCCTGTACCTGGGCTTGTGGTTCTGTCCACCTATCAGCCATATGGCCTTCTTTATTGCAGTTGAAGCAAGTAATTCCTAGGAGGAATCTTTACAGTCTTTTACTGCCATCAGTAGAGCAGAGTTCTCCTTGCTAACATTAACAATCTGTACTGTCTTCAACTTCACCTTTCAGTATACCTGACACCACATTTGCCCTATTGCAGTATATCATATTACCCCTGTTGAAGAACCAGGGTGTATATCCATAAATCCTCAAAGGTGTATTCTTGCACCCATTTAATTTGACTGGTTGTTTAGTTGTGAGTTCTGTCACTGCTGTAACATTTGGAGATTTTACCTCCATGATATTGGGTGACTCACATATGCATGTTAATGGCCTTTTGTGCTGTCTCCATGCACTGCACTTCCTTGAGGATTTCATTGATAGTTGAATACTTAGTGGATATACCACATGATTCATAAATCACCTTGATAATCTGATTATATGGGGTAACCCACAGAGGTACTTCCTTTTAAATGAATAATCATCTGGATGATATACCATTTATTTCACACAATACTTCAAGTCGTTATAAAAGGCAATTGATTCTTTTTTGGGATTATACTTTGTGTGGTTAAAGTTATCTGCAGTGCTCTGAGCTGATACTTCATGTACAAAATGCTTGAATATCTCATAGATGAGATACTCAAACATTCAATGACAATGCTGGTGATGAGAAAAGCCTATCTCCATATAATATTATTTAGAGGCAATCACTTCCAGATATAGTCCAGTCTACTGTACTTGATCAGCATCATGATCTGGGCCCATTATCTTTAAGGTTTGATATTACTTGAGGAGCTGCCTGATCCATTCATAGAATTCATTGAGGTTATCTGCTTCATCATATATTTTGGATTTTAGTAGGTTCATTGCCTTAATCTCAGGTCCTATAACACCAGTCAGTAGCCCAACATATTCCCAAATATCTGTGGCATACCATTCTTGCATATGATCTATGTAATGATCATTTCTGGGGGTATACCCTGTAAGGTACCTGGGTTGATTTTCTACCCTTCATCATCTGTGGTGTTGATTTGTGTTCCTTCCGTGACCTTCTCTCCTAGGGTCATGTCCCTTTCAGGGATTGTCACTATCTGAGCTAGGGTCCTCAGAGTCATCAGAGTCATCACTTAGAGGGCCATTACCTCCTGGTAGTCCTTCACCTTCTGGACCTTCATTCTGTTATTGGGGGTACTGTTGAGAAGGTTCTTACCCCTTAGTATTCCTACCATTCTGGGGTCCATATTCCCTTCGACATTGATGGGAGCTATCACTGCCCCTGTTACTTCCTGCTAAGGGATTGCCAATCATCTTGACTTCTATTCCTGCCAGAAGATTGCCATTCTCAAGGAATGCCCTTTTATGGGCCATCTGATGCAATACCACCAGGGCATTCTATAACCTATTGAGTGATCAATTGAGAAATAGACCCTTCCATATCTTCATGCTTAATTGGGATTATCATTAGGGATGTTGGAACCTTTAGGCCTTCCACCTCTTCATTTGAGACCCTATATACCTCCCTGGATATGGTGACTCACACTCTGTCAAGGAGCAGTCCTTCTGCATGGCCAAAACAAAGCACATTTAGGTTAATGTCCCCAGAGCTTTGACTGTATTCAGCCCATGCATTGCAGACACCCTTAAGGTAGTTGTTTACCATTGCTAAAGCAACCTGAGGATTTATGGGAGTTCCTTATTCACTCATGTCTCTTAAGGAGGATATGACTGCTTCAGTGTATAACTGCTAAAGGAGGGGCTCACTGCTCCCTCAGCCAGCTCAGATTCTACCATGAATCATGAAAATTCGACATTGCTGCACTACAATGTCAGTGGGCTGAAGAGAGCAGTCAACCATGTGATTAACTTATTGATGTCACTTACCATTGGGAGGGTGTGGAATTCGCCAGGCATGGAAGCTAGGAAGCTCCTAGTACTTTGGCCAGCATTGCCAGCATCATCTGGAGGACAGATCTCCTTCATTTTGTCCTTTTTAGAGGTCCTCATAATGACTGAATGGTTGAACAACCATTTACCAGCATTACTAGGTGGAGAGGAATCTTTTCATTCATTTTGCAGCTTTGCTGCAGTGACCTTAGCCATGCTATAGGTAACCATATCAAATCTTTTTCATGAATCTCAAAAGTATAAGGGTTAATAATTCTTTACCTTTACTTGTAACTTAAGATCACACTGGCAAGATAAATCACATTGTGATTTGCCATGATACATAATGTACAGAGTTGAGATTAGATGGGGATCACTAGGACAATCTCCAAGTATTTATTATTAGAGCACATGCGATTACTCTTTATCACATGCACTTCTCAAGCCATCATACTTGATATGGGGCTTTAGCCTTGTTTCTTGAATGGACTCCCTTTTGATTGAGCATATTGTACCTCAGATCCCTACCTTTGGTTTCCTATGTGTCAGTATAGAAGGAAAAATGATTCAACTTTTTGTTAGCTGATTCTGGTTAAGATTTCAAATATTAGCCACTCCAAGATTAATTAGAAATTGTTTGATAAAGCTCTGGATTTCTTCTATTAAAGCCTGATGCAACATTCAGATAGATGCCTAGCCAATGATATTGGCATGTTCTTCAATCTGAGAAATCTCTTTGAGTGCAAACCTGATAAATGTTTTTTCTCTTATACCTTAATAAAGGACTTTCAAGGATAGGCAGAGAGGCATATAGTATGTAAATCACCAAATTCATATATGAAGATTTTTGATCTTCACTAGAAGAGTCAAAAGTACTTTATCAAGGATTGGGCCACTAGCCATTGAATGGACAACCAGGTGTTCCCATGATTTCAGTTCTTTTGCATAGACATCCATGAACTTAATAAATGTGTTCTCCCATTTGACATCACCAAAAGGTAACATGCTCTTTTTTATGTTTTTGTCACAAGTCACAATCCACTACTTTGTAAAGATAGTGAATAGAATACTACACAAGAATGGGAAAACAGTGGAGTGGTGTGAAAAAGCACTGCAATAAGTTAATTATTGTTTGTAAATTAAATTTGCATGCCTGTCAAGTCCAGCTCCTCCAGGTACAAGTCCAGTCAAAGATCTTAGAAGTAAGGGGGTTAGTACAGAGGTGGACCAGAGGTCTGATGGATATACAATCTCTTGTGTCTGTTCATTACTTTCACAGGCCATTATATTATGGATGTCTTTCAGTCTTTCTGCTGCAATCTAAGGATTATCTGGAGTAGTGGATATTACAAGAAACTCTAAGATATCCCCTACATTGGCTGAAAAAGTGCAAGTATTAACTAAATAACAATGAATTGTTTAGTGCATATATGTGCTATATATTACACTAAGCAAGTCTGAAGACCAATTGTTCTTGGGCATTGATATATTAAGTAATGGATTATTCTCCAAACAGACAGCAGAAAACATAGAGCCTAATAATAATGTCAGCTCATGATGACTAAGGATCCAACCTGGACAAGAAATAGAGTGATTCTTAGTGAGCAACCATTGCTTAATCATGGACTCAAATGTTGCATCAGTGTTAAGCTGGCCATCAGGGGTGCAAAAACAATACAGCAGATTTTTGAAAAGCATTGTATTTACATCTTGATATTTAGAATAGATTTTATTAGTTTTATTTAGAAAATTTGTGGATTACAATTGAATGTTATCTATAATATTTAATGACATTTGAAATAAATAAAAAGAAAATATGCTATTAAATGTGACTATAATATGTTAAGAATATATATATATATAGATTTTTTGAACATTTCAAGGGATGTAAAACAGAGGAAATATGAAATTAGTATTTGTTACAATCATGGAAGCAGATTGGGAATTTTTTCATCTGGAATATGCTTATTATCTTTCTGAGCAAAGATTAAAAAGAGAATACCTCAGCTGATTGCCACTCATCATTTCATTTTCCACTACATAATAATACCTATTCAATTTCCAAATTGTATCATTAATGGAGTTCCATTCTGCTATCACTTCATAGAATTCTATCTTGTTCCCCTTTTATCCATTCCATTGGTGTTGACACTGTCCTGGTCCTATGCCTCCCCTTACCGTAAACAGACACTCCTCTAGGCTATCTCTATTTTGGACCTACATAGTTCTATATTTCCACAATGATACATATAAAAACCTTGTCCCATATATTAGTGCTGAAGTTAGTAAGTAGCTAAGATGTATGTAGTAAATATCAGAATACAACTACATATAGTAAGGTAAACTTATATATGACTATAATACAATATCAGTACTTTATCTCAATGAAAATTAATTTATGGTAATATATCTAGTGGAGACTATATAGATACTGTTTTCAAAG
>JBBPMC010000074.1:0-10133 GCA_038090115.1 Strobilomyces echinocephalus | reverse complement strand
CAAAGGACATAACATGTGATGATTTGATTTTGCCATGCTGTATAGCTTTTATAAAATTTTATAATACTTGAGTTATCTTAAAGCATATCTTGTAGGTAGAAAACCTTTTAGTCAATGTGGATGACAGCATAGAGTTTTGCTTTGCTGATAAATAGCATGGGCTTTGTTTACTTCTTTGTAGGCCATGAAAAAGCACTATTGTAAAGCAGAATACCATAATATAAAACCAAATGTGTAATTTGGTAAATTAATAAAATCTTAGTCAATAAATTTAATCTCTCTTTGCAAGACTAACTTCCTGCTTTAAATTTCCAACTATACACCTAGTTGTAATTCACAGATTCTTAACCTTCACCATTGTCAAACATCTTTAGCAGTATAGTGGCTAGTACTCTGAACAGCATGAATATCTTATAATTAAGAAAAACAAAGTCTTCAATCAAAGCATACAATAGAAAAATATAAGAAGTTATACTGTATGTATGCTTTGTAGCACTAAACAACATGGTCACATTGGTCAGATAGGTTTATAAAAAGACTCAATGATAGAGTAAAGAGAAACTTTTAAGGAAAATATTACCATGGCTTGTGAAATATATGACTATTACATGTATCCACTCCAATTCACTACTCTATTCTTTGAATTCACTCTCAGTATAGAAAATTTATTTAACAACAATATCAACTCTCTTGTAAATTGAAATTATATTAATATTTTTTACTACTGAGCTCACTCTGCAAATTAAATAGTCTTTTAAGGTAGTGTGAACAAAACTAGCTACTTTGTTAAAACCTTGTGCTACAAAATGCTGACATCTTTATATTATATTATCTACATCAATTTCACAACACCAGAGTCATACAAAGAGCAGCATGCTATTGTAATTACTAATTAGAATGATCTAGATTGTTTCTTCCATCATATGCACAATTTCAACAATAATGTCACTTGACTTTTTTATTATCATTTACATAAGCACTTTCACACTAACTTCTTGTGTATATAGTCAATATTATCCATTAGATAGTTCAAGCTTGCTTATCAAACTACATCAACAGCAACATTTGCATTTACTGGGGCTGTGGTGAGTAAAACTGTTTGTATAGGATATATTATGACTAAATTAGCATATCTGAAGCTCTATTGTACATGTATAGTTGGTTGTAAAGTTAAAGATCAATAATCTGGAACTGCCAATCTGTTTCATTTTAAAGGTTTGGTTTGTGAATGCTTGTTCAACTGCTATTGAGAAGAAATAAACTCCATTATTCATTACAAGATGTATAGTAAAGCCATTTTAGAGCAATTCTTTGCATTTTATATGGAAGGACTATAAGTTGTTTTTATTATAGTGCAATATATAAATTAACAATGAGATAGAAATATAATTATATTGATAATACTGTTCTGGATACAGCTTTTTAGAACAAGAATATAGTATATATTTGTAATTCTAGATTGACATGCTAAGCTAATTGAACCTGAGCAGCCTAGAGAAATGTTTGCTTTCACAATATTTACTTTTAAAAAGCGTGTTAATATTTTATATAGGTTCAATATTTATGCTTTCATTTGTTTTATTAATCCTTGCACTATAATTATAGTAGATATCATGTTAATTGAGTATGATTAGTTCAAGAAAAGTACTGACCAGTAAATCACTGACAGTCACCTTCTTTCATTTATTCTGTCCTGATAACAGTTACTGTGATGAGGATCATCAAGAGACCATGGTAACCACTTTTATTTCACCACCTGCCTCCTCTATCACAATCAGAGCATGAATCACAGGCAAGAAAGAGATCAGAGAAAAGTGGGAGAGATTGGAAGGCATGGTTGTGTTGACTTACCTAGATGCCTTGTGCTTGTTAGTCAATAGCAAATTCAAGTTTCTAGTTTATTAAATATGATGTGAAGTTGTGTAAAATGAGAAAGCACTTTCCAACATGTGCAACAAGCATCCAGAGCTTTTGGTGATATTCAAGTAGATCTCCTTTGCCACTGCCCTTCAAGAGCTTGGTCTCAATCCAACCATGTTTTCTCAAACTAAAGAGACCCTAATTACTCCTTGGGAAAAGTGTGTGCTTAGAGGACTTCCCCCAAGGGTAGATTACTCAGATGTGCATATAGCAGATTTTTCTCAGATCCTTGAAACTAACACTTTGAAAACCTCACTCATTTGGTGGAGGCTGTGGTTGAAGACTAGGATATATTTGGTCGTTTTCTTTTGTACAGCAAGTAACATCTTGTTTGGAATCAGATAGCATTATATTGATGGCTCACTAACTATACAGAGTGTAATGTTGGAATTAAGTGATCTTGATTAAAGAATATCTAATATAAGTCCATTGGCTTATATATCCATTTTATGTATGTACATATTGTATACTGATCTATAAATGTTGGATTATAAAGAAAATAGGAGTCTATACTTTATAAATATGACATGCAAAGTTCACATGTATATTAGTATGTGCTTTCATAACATAAGGCATAATACTATCATTATTAAAAAGAGGGGGAGAATGGAAAAAATGCTGTGAAATATACTATTTAGCAGCTGGAGTCCAATATCAGAGACTAAAGAGAAAGACATCAGGCTCTAAGGTTCTATACTAAGGAACCACAACAACTATATATAACAACAAGTTCAGCCACTTTGTGGCTGAAGTGGACACCAGGCACAAGTGTGCCTCAATGCTGACACACACACAGCAATGTCATAGTGCACAATCACCAGGCACACAACACATATAGTATTTCAGGTATCATATAATAATGTAGAGTACTATGATGAGGCATAATTTTACATGTTGATGTTCATTTCCCTCCACATCCCCTGTGCAGACAGTCTGGAAATAAAAGTTCAGGTGCTTCTTTAATGATCTCATAGAGAAAAAGGCCAAGAAGGATATGGACATTGTGCAAGCCAGCTATTCAAGGGCCACTGAGAACTGGATCTACAGCTTTAGCATACAGAGCCTAGCCAATATGGGAAAGGAAATTATTTTCTGCATTCAATCCTATTTATTCAATTTCCTGGTTGAGACATTGCTGCCAAGGACTTCTACTGCATGGAGACAGTCCAAAAGGCCATCAACATGCATATGAAAGTCAGCCAACATCATGAAGGTAAAACCACCCAAATATCTCAATGATTATTATATGATACTACATTAAGCTTCCTTCTCAAGTTTGCCATTGTTATCAGCTAGCATGCACACACCATAATACTATGCTAATTGGCTCAACAAATGCTGAGTTGACACTAATTATGTAGCTTTCTCCCATGCATAACATGGTCTTGTTGACTAATCCATTGGATGATAAGTGCACTATTGATGACACAGACCCTTTCTATTTAATGGTAAGTTTGATATTTCTAGTGTCATTGAATTATCAAGCTTATATATCATGCTATGTTAGCCCATATGTATATATGTATTATACATATGATTTTGTAATTTTCCACCTCATGGATTCATATGCAGTGCACTATACATGTTGATCCATATATACATTTAAAATGTTAATGATAGATCCTAAAACATATAACTGGATGACTAAAAGATATAATTTATGCAGGCACTCCAGCCCTCAGAAGCAAGGTCAAAAAATATGTATCTGATTAGTCCTATTGATATAGAATGAGTTCAAAATATAACATAAAAATAAGTTATATAGCATATTAGAACAGGAACCAACCACAAGCACATCTTATCAAACATAACGTAATGATGGTAATCAAAGATAAGTAGGTTTTGAGTACTATATATGTTGCCACTTGCCAACTTGAAGATAATTGAAGAATACTACATTTACAGCACTGTTCAAATATATGTCAAAAAACTTAAACTAATAACATGTAAGATAATATCCACAGTACAAGTTGATTACCTTTTTACCTTTTTATCACCAAGTACACTGAATTTGTTGTGAGACTGGTGAATGTCAATTGTTCCATCAATAAAATAACATCTGAGGAAAGTACTGTTGAAGAGTATACACAAAAAATCAATTTATTCATATGCCTGAAAAAGGTATAGTTGAAATAGATATAAGATAATGTGCAATTAACCTGTCTGAATTCACATATTCTACAAAAGGCTAGTATATGCATGCATCAATTATATTGTATGGTAGTAAGTAGCATTAAAATCAAAAGACCTAAATAGAGGGTCTATGAGCAACTCTATTTTGATTCTTTTTTTAACTATGAAATAGTTAGTTTATATAAATGTATGAGGAGGAAGAACTACATAACTCAATGAGAAAAAGGCAATAAAATTCTGTCATCAAAAACATTTAATAATCATGCTTGCCATATCTATATCATTTTACATATTCTGTTATATATAGCATGCCACTCATAAATAGGTGGTTTAACACATGTTAAATAGTTGTACTACTTTCGGATGTTTTGTCTGCATGTTGTAACTGCCAAGGAAAGTTTAATGCTCAAGTAAGACACAAATTATAGGATATAGTGCTCCCTTGACAGAGCAATCCATGGAGTCTGGTGAAAACTCAGAGTTAAAGATAATTGTGTGGGGACATTGGATGTACTGTTGTGAAAATGTAATTGTTAGGATGCCACCAAAAAGGCTGTTGATCATCATATAGATATCCACTCTGTTGTCTCCCGCCACTCTTTGTTTTTGTCTTGCCATTCCTTGGTCATGTCTCATTGTTTCTCAGTTCCTGTGACTTCTTGTCATATATTGGTCACTTTTCATTGCTTCACAACAACTGAAATCAATGAGGTTACCTTGTTGGATAACAATGATGAAGTTGTTGAGTTGGCATCAAGTGTCCTCACATGAGGTGAAGATAATGATGTGGTGGGCAATGAGGTAAGGTGCAGTATAGCTTTCTTCAGAGAGCTATGTTACTAAGATCAGTACTATATAGGACTCATTTGAAGAGAGTGATGCACTATGACCAGTGAAGAAAGAGTGCATTAGAGACCTGCTTACCATTTTTCTGGATATTTGTAAGATCAAGTTTTGCCACCCAGATGAAGGGATTGAAGTCTTAAAGGGACAATGGTGTGAAGTCTGCAAGTAAGTGTAGATTTATGAAGTAGTTGGTGAGCACTTACCATGTGTGAATGAAATGATGAGAAGTTTGTTCAAAAGCGTGGGAAGTATAAAGCATTCCATGTTGACTCCAATTCATCATGTCAACAGCATATTTGTAGACATTATGGCTTGTATCAAGAATATTATGCTGCACAGGATCTGAAAGAAAACCACCATGTGATACCACATGATGTTCTGAGGGCACAAAAAGAAGTATGAAAGCAGAAATTGGAAGGCCAGAAGATGCTGAATAGGGTGTTTCAAAAGACATCCAAGCCAAGAGAATTCATAAGGGAGGATGTGCTGAAAGCTATAGCTGAACTTGTCATGTGTAACAACCAGGTGAATGAAACAAGCAGAATGGCAAATGCAGTTACTCCAACTGCTGGCTGCGTTTCAACTTCAACCGATCTCTGATCAGTAAACCAAACAAAGGCCTCATTCATGGATATTATGGCCCACTAGATTGAGGATGGGAGTTCTAAAGGTTGGAAAATGCAGAATGACATCATTGTATTCCATGTAATCACAGGAGCATACACCGGTGAGAACCTTAGCCAATACTTTGTTATGCTATGTAGGTGGGCTGGCATCATCAGTCACGGAGATTTCAGGGTCATTCTCACTATCTCATTATGATCATGTTGATACTAATACTTTATAGCTCTTTTGTGTAACTGCAGACAACATGAGTAACAACAACACAACATGCAACCACATTGAGGCAACTCTTCAGTTGCAACATATCTACTCTTTTAATCCTGACTAGAATCGCCTCTCATGCCTCATGCATGTGGTCAACCTTGCTATCACTGCTTTCATGAGTGTCATCACCAGAATTGCCCATATGGAGACCACCACCACTATTTTGAAATTTGATCCCATACTATCTAAAAACTAAGTCCATGGTAATTCTCTTGACATTATTGCTATTATCCAATCCCTTGCGGTCAAGATCCAATTATCCAGACAACATGTTGCCTGCTTTGAGCAACTCCAGTGTGGATGTGGAATTGGAGTTTCCCTCAAGGTTCCACTTCATAGTAACATGCATTGGGGCACTGCAGATAGTATGCTTGAAAGCGTTCAACCTGTTTATAAAATTGGCAGATGAACTTTCAGCCCAATCACATTGCTCAAACATGTTGGCCAGCCAGTTCAACATATTCCCTGGACCACATTCACCATTGAGGCAGCAGACTTGGAGCATGTCAATGATGTGTGATTGGTTGTATTTGGTGCAAATAGTATTCAGCATCTTTTCTTGCTTGGTGATCAGCCAGCATTTTGGTGTGCAATTTCAGCATTTGAAAAACTCCTAACCACATGGGAGGAGAGGCTTGCCCTTGACAGATATGTGTCATACAGTGATGCAATTGAACATGGACTGGATAAGCTCAAGAAATATTACCACAAGTTCAACAAAAAGAATGTAAATGTTCTCTCGCTTTGGATAAGCTATGGACTACAATGTGTGTTCATACTAATTGTTGTCTTGTAGTACTACATCCATACTATAAGCTTACATACATTGAAATGGCCTGGAGTGGCCACAAAGAATAGAGAAAGGAGATAGTGGTAGGAAATCTGAATGCACAGGACTACACGTCAAAGGTTATCAAAAAAACAATGGAAGAGTATTGGAATGACTGCATGGATTTGGATGCCAATACATTTTCCCATGACGACATGGCAACTACTCACTCTCTCAAGTTAAACTATGATTGCCACTACCGTGAACTTCTTCAAAAGTCTGTTCACGCAGGTAGCAGTGGGTGGAAGAAGGAGCTGTGTCACTATTTCAATGACATACTGGCAGATATAAGCAAGGATACAGATATCATTGTATGGTGGGCGGTTCATTTTTTTACCTCCTGTTTTCTGTTTTTCCATGCTCATGGTATATCCCAGACCAATTTCCAACACTCAGTTGTATCACAAAAGATATGTGTGCAATTCCTGTAACCTCTGTTGCCTGTGAGCAGCTATTTTCAACACTGCTAAGGTCAACTCAGCTATCAGTAAGGAAGTGGACTATTAAGAGCTCCTTATTTGAGATGAACAACTCACTGCATGGAACAAATTGAATGAGGTGGTTGATCTGTAGTTGTCTTGTATGTCCTTTGGTTTTCGATCTGTAGTTATGCATATATCCTCATATATCTATGTAGCTATGTTAGTTGTTGTTGGTCCACTCTAAGACCAGTTGTATGTAAGCATGTAACAACTAGCAACTGGCAACTGCAGTCTAGTTGTAATCAGTTGTGGTCCAGTCCAGTTTCCAGTTGCGTACCAGTTGTACAACTGGACTTTAAAGCACTAGCCATAGAGAAATGCTATTTTGACATCCAGCACTTCAATTTCCCAATCTTCAAGTGCAGTGAAAGTAAGAAGGAGACAAACTGTCTCAAACCTGGCTACTGGTGAAAAAGGTTTCTTCAAAATTGATTCCAAATATCTGTGTAAAGCCTTTGGCAATAAAGTGAGCCTTGATATGGCCATCGCTTTTGATAGCATATACCTATCTCCCTGTAATAGGTTTGTGATCCAATGGAAGATTCACAAGCTCCCATATGTTCCACTGTTATAATGAACATATTTCTTTATGCATGGCTTCATGTCATTTCTGTTCTTCCTTCAGAAGTTGAAAAACAACACTGTATTACTTTGGAATGCTAATAGAGGGTGCAGCTACTGTGAACAAGTGATTGAAGAATTTCACACTATACATTTTTCCTAGGTCTTCTTCCCTGTTCATGGGTTGATGAGATTTTTTTGGTGTGGAAGTTCCAGAAGAGGAATATCATCCTCCATTTCTATCTCAGCACCAGTTCTTTGTGTTATGAGCATGCTTGGGAGAGACCACAAGAAATCCAAGGTCGACAAGACCAAAGGACTCCATCAGTCTTTTCTCCTCTCTAATACTATAGCAGACAGTCCTGACACCATCATAGATATAGAACAGGAGATACAGGACAATCATCACCTCTCATGGCTGTTTCCATCCACCTAATGTAGTGGTTACCATTAGCCCTGATCTGTCTCCATTCTCATTGCTCCTCTTCCCACAGCCTTCCATTTTCAACAGACACCACAGTTACCATCTTTCCATCAATCTCTTACCTTGACAACAGACACCCTCATCCTTTACTTAGTAGAATCCTCTGCCCCAATGGTTCCCACCCCTTGATTTCTCCTCACTATATACATAAGTAGGACATCCCTCACTGTATTTCCCCAGCTAGTTCTTGCTGTATACCAGTGTTGTAATCTAGTTTCCTTTCCACACTTGACACCTCTTGTGTGAAACCCTTGTCTAGTTGTCTCTACAATGACTTCCAATCCAAGTCTAGCCACCACTACTTGAGCTTTCTCTCTGAGACTTCACTTCACTCTAGACAAAGTGCTCAGACTAGATTATTACTTTATTAAATGTAACAATGATAGACTTTTGTACTATACTATTCAACCACCCTACAAATACTAACTACAACTGTGCATTTGAATTCAGTACCAAAATCTGAATCACATCATTGTATGTTTCAGTGGCAATACAAGTGTCTAGCTCAAACCATCCAATATTCCAAGCAAGGCAAGTAATTTCAAAGTCAGATCCAAGTCTCCACATACAGATCTGCTGAAAGTGTTTTTTTCCAGGTTCAGTTCTATAATTTACCTGTTATTTGACTGGAATTTACTTACATCAAAAGGATTTTGGTGGAGAAAGATCAGGTATTTGAGACCAGTCCCATAACAGATTGTTTTTGTTATGCTGTGCTTTGTCCTTACCTATGTCATGTAGCTGACAGCTCTGAAGGCATCATGAGTATAGCAAGTAGGTTTTTTATTCCTATTCAGATTTCAGATATAGATGCCATCAGTATCTCCTCATAGGCAACAAAGGACCCATTGTTTAAGATAGATGAAGCATGCATAGATGGTGTGTTGTGTGTGAATGAACCCAAGCTTTGATAACATTTCAATGTACTGCCAAAAAAGAGTTGGGATAACATGCTGCAGTGATTGGTAGGCTAATACCTGCAGACTGCTATAAACCCTATGTTGTTCTTTTGTATTCATATCATTATCATATACTGGTATTCCATGGTAATGAAATGGTAATCTTGCTTTTGTCAGTTGTTGTGAAACATATTGTTTGTTCAAGCCATAGGAAAAAATATCATATTTGCAGACTTATAAGATGACAGCATTAGTTGCAACAGGGCCAATAGTAGTCTAGATTGTAGTAAACATTGTATGATATCAAGATGTTTAGCACCATTTGGAAGAATGGCACCAGATATATCTAAGATATTTTGTAAATCTTCTATACAATCATGTACTTGTCAGTTATAAAAGACCATGAAACTCAGAATAATCATTGAGTTTGTAATTTCTTGTATGCTAATTTTGTATTATCTAGATGTCCTTCAAATACAATATGCAGATCTAGACTCATATTCCTATTGTGCTTTGCACTATACACAGCTTCATTTGCTGATATGATTCTCAAGATAATTTTTATTTAAAATTCACAGATAATTGCAGTTGCCAATAATAAAGGTGATAGTATTATTGGTGATAGATTAGTAGATATGGTCAAATAGAGGCAAGCAAATTTATGATGTAACACAATTTCTCATGAAATGTAGAAGGACTATCAACAAGAATTGTTGCATTGTAGATTGTATTGAGAGTAAGACACTTGGTTGGAGTGTTTAGTTACAATATAAGTGTGCTTCAGATAAATAGTAACAGACACAACAAGAATAAGAGTTCGATCCCTAATCTGGCCTAGATATTTAGTAGTCTAGGAAAGAAGTAAAATCATAAAATATAACACTTCCCTTGGATTAAGAAAATGTGATATTGGAATCAAGGCTAGATAACCTTAGGAAGAGGTTGAAACCTAAGTGAACTGTTGTATAGTTTATATAAAGCTTGGATCTATATACAGATGTAGGACTATATATATTAAAAAATCCACACTCTATAATCTGCAATATAATAGTGTTTTGAGCATCATATAGAAACATAAAAAGCATCTAGTG
>JBBPMC010000073.1:0-49274 GCA_038090115.1 Strobilomyces echinocephalus | reverse complement strand
ATTGGTCTGATGAGTTGTATCAACGAAACAGGCCGGTGGAGAGACATCTCTCCCCACTGTCACCAGTTTCCACAACTCGGTCACTCGCCACCTCGCTTCGCTCGGCGGCTCGCTCCCCCCTCCTAACCTAACCTAACCTAACCCATCTCCGAGAGTGTTGCAAATGGCACAGTAAACAGAAAATCTCGATCCTCTGAACTAATTCGAGGCTCAGTATCTATGTTCAAGTGGTCGCAGTAAGCATACCTCAACACCAGAACGCAGCGCCTCACAAGGTGACATATTAGTGAGAGCAGCGCTGGCCCATTATGGGAGTGACAGAACAGCCGTGTAAGCTGTAATTGCCTCTTCCCATTTTCCGGCGTTTGACATCTCGTCACCATTTATTTCCAGAGTCTTACTGCATCTGCTCATTGATTCCTGTCGATGGGATTAGATCCTTATCCGACCCGGACGACGAGACATACCGGTGAGCCAGTCGGCGAGGAATTTATTGCTATATATTTGCTCGCCTGCACCATGTTCTATCTCGAGAAGAAGTTTTGCGGCGTCGATTGTCCGACCTTGAGCGTAGAGGGCCCCGTATTGATGCATCTGTTCGGGTACGTGGGCGAGTGCCTGGTTAGCTCGTTTAAGCTGCGCGTTTTCATCGTCTAACGGACAAGGTCATCAATGGAGCTTGAGTGTGGCGATGGACGTACTTGCTTTGATTTGGCATGAACGTAGTGACTCGGTCTGTCTCCTCTGCTCGTCCACTGCTAACCTGACGAACTTTCTCGACGATTCCTTCAAGATGCGCGATTTTGTCATCTAACGGACATGATCGTCAGCGGAGCGCGAGCACCCGCGGGAAGGCGCATACGTAGTACCCTCTTTTCCTCCTCAGCGGTACATTGAGCCTCGTTGGTGACTCCCTGAATAACTTTTTTGGGGCATATTTCTACTGTGTCCCACATCTAAGTGAAAGCAGCTCGCCGTTGAGTCAAAGGCCGTCAGGCGAACCAAATATTACTCACGTAGGGTAGGGGAAGTGCGTCCCCCACGTAGCGTATGGCACCCGCCCCGCCTCCACAGGTGGCGAGGTCAAGGTTGTCTGATATGGCCAGAGAATCGACGTAATGATCGAACTTGACAAGAGGTCCAATTTACTGTTATGTAGTAGTGTCCCAAAACGAGGCTATCAATAGCAACAATGAACGTGCCGTTGTTCGCAAGAGCGATGGACAACGCACCCCGAGTCTGAGTGTGGTATATGGACCATTGCGCGAGCGCCGGCGTGCCAGTGGAAGGGTCGAGACAGCAGTGGATGGTACCGGTATGTGTCAGAGTGAAGAGCCGCTTTCCGTCGCTCGACCAGGCGGGAACAGTTTCTCCATGAGCCGACTTGGATTGCAGCGTCGAAGCGGCAGCGGCCGTCTTCGTCGTAGACCCGGACAGAGTCGCTACGCAGCGTTGCGGTGGCGACACTTGGTGCCGACGACCCAGTCCTTGTGTTCCCACGGCCCGAGAAGCCGATCGCCTGTGCGACCAGACGCAGGCGGCGGTCCCGTCGTACGATCCGCTTGCGATCTTAGTCGCGTCTGCAGTTATGTCCACTGCCCACACCTGACCGCTGTGTCCTCGCATCTCTCTCACTTTTTCGCGCGTCTTCGCGTTCCACAGCTGCACCCCGGCACCCGCCGTCCCACCGACGATCCATCTCCTGTCTCACGACATTGCGATGGAGCAGACAGAAGTCACAGAACTCCCCGCATCCATCGGCGCGCCAACCTCGCTGCCATCCTCCATCCTCCAATGTCGAATCTTCCCGCCCCAGTTTCCGGTCACGAAATGCTCCCCGTCAGTGACGGATGCGACGCACACTGGGTCGTGATAGATCTTGGCTGACCCCTCTCTTCTTAGGGTGAATGAACTTTGTCCGCTTGGCCCTTGCGTTCTCGTCGACGCCGTCATTTCTGTCGTCCCGGTGCTCACCATTTCTTAACAATAGAGGAAACATGTTCGGTGGAGGTGTCAGGCCAACGACGAGACGAACACGTGGGTCGATGTCGTCGTCGGATCGACAAAGGATGAAGAAGGCGTCGACGTGCTGGACGACGTTAGCCTTTCTTACCTTGTTCGACCTTGACGCGAACACGGTCACCGAGGACGCCCTCCTCAGCATATTCGCCACGCGCGTCGACATCTTTGACCGCCTCGAGTTCAAAGGTGCGTGTATGCACTACACGTCGGTCGTCCCCATTTCCTGACCCTAAGATGTGTTTTGGGAAGAGTCGACCCTGTAGAGGGCGTTTTTGATACGCGTGTATGTGGAACACTGTATTGCCACCAAAGATGAGGCCAAGCTCGACGCGTCCCTCACCGTCACAGCGCAAAGACAGACGACCTACATACAGCCGGGTACCACTGCAACCTTCAGGCATGTAGATGATGTCAAAGCTATGAAGAGTGAGACCGAGCAGAAAACACAGATAAAGACGCACACATGCCAGCTAGTACGTGAGTCGCGTATTGATTATTGGAGGTCAAGTAAATCGTGTCGTGCCCGTTTGATCGAGCTTGGTAGTGTTATCCACGAGCAACGCGACTTGATTTCAGGAGACAGACACCAGTTCAGTGTTCAGAATGAGGGAATCGGTACTAGCTGGACGCTATTGGTTCAGGGCACAACATATGTTGACATAGATACATGTACTATAACGAACTCATTGCGCAGTCTGAGCCGGGCCACATTTCCGAGACCTAATCTTTCTCCTTTTCGACTGTCGGCCACCCCCAAAGTCCAGAACATGAAATAATCCGGTTAAAGAATGAGCACCGCTCAGCAAAGGTAGACGGCAGTATCAGCGGCAAGTACCGAGGATCCCATTGTTTCGTCGACAAGTCATACAATGGCTGCTCGTCGGGTCCCGTAAGCGCGGCAAGTAATTCAGTATTAGGAGTGACTGGTAAGACATTATCTGGAAACCAGCAGTCTGCGATAATGTCCCCATCATAGCTGCTTGGGAGTGTGCTCTCGTTGAATATGCTGTCACTCAGTTCTGAGTGAAAGCTTTCCTTCAGGCTTGATACGTCAAAATTTCTAACTTGACGAGGTACTGACAACGTTTTCACTTTTCTAGGTGTTTCAGTGGTGACGTCGCCATACAATTGCACTGTTTCAACTTGCTTGCATTTGCAGTGACGCATATATCAACCATGTCCCAACCATGTCCCAACCTAATTTTTCAGCGGCATCCTCGTCACATAAAAGTGACGTGGCTTCAAATGTTCCTTCCCTCGACTAGCATCTCCCACCACGTGGCACATCTCCCAAAACCCTGACTGTCCTGTTTTCCTGGCTCCGTTCTTGTTCGCGCGGGCTAGGCCACTCTTCCTCGGGCCGGGTTATGAGATCGCTTGCACGATCTAGTCCATGTTGACGATCAGGACAGGCACGACGAAGTTTCCTGGTATGGCGCAGGTGAGACCTTTAGGATTCGTGATGATGTCATCATTGGAGGCACGTCTCGGTTTGTCAACAGCGAGTGCTCTCAATCCTAACTAGTCCAGATTATCACGGGCGCACCGTATGATACCGTTGGAGGGAGTCTGGACCTAAAAATGTTTAGACTCAGGGTATGGGTACATCCATATGGAAGATAGTACCAGCGGTGACCGGTGACCGACAGCGCCAACAGACGGCGCCAACAGAATACATAATACCCGTTCCTACAATGAGTGCTTGTATACCAAGTTTGAGTGCGCCGTCAACAGCAGTCGCAGTCTATCTCGCATGCCAGTAGCGAGTGCCAATGGTATACACGAGCTCCCTACAGCCCGTTCTCGGCGTCGGACCAAATCCAACGACGACCCCCGAGGTAGGCTACTTCCACTCTTCCCCAACAACAGCTCGAACATGTCCGTCTGCTCTCTGAACCGTTTACCAGTCATCACCTTGCGCCCGTCCTCACGCAGCCCTGTCTCCACCGGGTCTTCGTCCGTCTGCGACATCGCTAAGCTCCATTTTCCAGGCCCGACAATGGTGTACAAAGATCTCACACAATGATGGTTCCTCACAATAGCTGAGAATCCCGTGCCCACTCGAGCCTTTCTGACAGTCATGGATAGGCCTCTCATTGCTGGCAAGGAGTCTTGGCGAGTCGGTCTCTGTGATGTCGACGTGTGCCTCCTTGTTGGGCAGTCACCAATACAAGGTAAATATACAGATTTCCGTGACGCGCATATGATTCTCAACGACAGTAACGTGTGTATTGGAACTGCAAAATTAATAGTACGCGTGACGACGACCCGAGCCCGTTGGATGCACCTGAAGCTGGACCTGGAACCGCTCCTCGGGTGGTCTGACGTCTGCTGGAGCAGCCATGTGCTGCTTCATCCATTTTGTTGCCATCACCATCAAATATTCGCAATCAGTAGTGCCATTGCAGGGTCATACTAGTATGGTCATGATCTTGATCAGGGTGCACAAAGGACATCCATATTTGAGACAGGGCTCAACAAGGACAAACTCGATCGTGATATCCTCTGGTTGCAACCATCGTCCGACGAGAATTGGCCATCCAGCCGTGCCGGAGCAACCCGATGTGCCATCTCCTGGTTCCCCAGATGAACATGTTGAATTCCCCCGTCTCCCCTGAGTCGAGGGACGCGACGACCCGATACCGACATCGGTTGACCATGATCACGCTTCGACGGGTCCTTTTCCTATGCGTTGGCCCGCCACAGACGGCTATGACAATGTGTCAGCGCCTGGGACACCAACTTGATCACTGCCTCCGCAGTGCGTGCCTCTCGTCCGACATCGCATGAAAGTTGATCGTTCTTTCCACAGCACTACATTAGTATAAACTGGCCTGGTCGCCTACCAACACCACTAGGCATAGGCAATTTAGGGCGTTGAGCTGAGAATGGACCGCGCTTGCTGCGGCGTCGTTTTCTGTCGCGCAAAGGCCATCAAACACGTCAGTGAAAATTTTCGAACGAGATCAGACCCACCTTGAGCTCAGGCATGAGCTCTATTGGCAACTGTTCTTGGGTCATGATGAATGAGGTTCCGGCTGACTAAGCACCAACCTTGCCCAAGTGAATTTGCAATGTGTACACGCTTGTGGAACAATGATTTGCATCTTCGGTTTACGTGGGTCGCAGCCACTCGTACAATTTCGTTTTCATCCTCAAAACAGGACGCAACCCTCCTTGCTTCTGATGTACGCACCGTGACGAATGACCACCGAGCGCTCGAACCTCGAGTCTGGAAACGACGTGACGGCGCCCGAACAGCTCGCCACGACAGCTAAGCTGGCGTTTGCTCCTTAGGGCGTAAGTGCAAACGGCGTCACGTGCGGCAGGCACGCCGACAGGTGTGGTGGCCCAAACGTTCGTCGCCAGATGCTAAGCACGCTGGCTTACCTAGGTCCCGTAACTAGTACATATACCGTCCGCGATACTGAATGACAACCATTCAGTATTTCTGCCTTTTGCTGTAACGGCTACGCGCGGCGGTCTGGTCGTTTACACCAGAGTCCTGAGCCCAGAGTTCCGAGGAGAGGCACCTGGACATGATGCCATCTACACCGATCACCCATTCCCATGTCGTCACGTCCCATCCATCCTGTGGCAGCCCTCGGTCTCTCTGAACAACATGAAGCGCGCTGTCGTCGCGTGTGTGAACTTGAGGGGCAGTCGTCAGGCCGTATGACACAATCGCACGTCACGTCCACGTCCTTTTGCACTCCAACTAAAACCGATTCAGATGCTCCTTCACCTTATCACACCATATGCATCGCCTTACGGCAAAAAGACAGTATCCGATGACATCAAACGAGTATGTACAGATAATGTGGCGAGAACAATGAACCCGGCATCAGTGAACCGGAATTCGGCTAACCGATGGGCAGAGAACTGGTAAATTTCTCGCTTAGCTACTGGCTGCTCAAAAGTGTTGTGAAAACGCTAGTTACAATGGCTGCTCCACTGATGCTCGAAACCCTCATCGACAAGCAACAGTAAACAGTCCCTGACTCTGGCAAGCCGAAAGCTAACTTGAAGAGTGAAAACGTGATACAGCCACGATCAGATTGTAGTGGTCCTACTATCTCGCAGACCGAGACGCTCTCCACGGGCGGCGATATCGGCAGGCGTTAACCCGAGTCCCAAACGCAGGCGTAGGCCAAGGGTCGATCACAGCCTGAATGGGTTCTTCCAGGCCGGCCGACGTTTCTGTGCGCAAAAAGTATCAACACAAGGCGATCATCGGGTGGGATCGGAATGAAGAGATAGATGTGTCTGTCAGACCCTCCTAGAAGAAAGGGAGATGAGTCAGAAAACCTTGGAATCGTCAGGGGAAGGAGGGAAGAGAAATGAGCCGCCGCGGGTTTGACGCCGCTCGAATTATTCCGTGCCTTGAGTGAGATGCCGCACTGGCACAGCATTGATTATGTATGCGGAGGCCAAAAAAAAAGAGAACCAAGGGAAATCAGATGAAGATAGGACTTGCCGCCTTGATGTTTTCCCCGTTGAATACCTGTTTACTCACGGCGCTTAGCGCGTGAATTCGGACCGTGTCTTTAAAATGGTGCTTCTGCACAAGACCCTCTTTGGAGCTCTGGACGGAATCCAGCGAATTCGATGTGATGTGACGTGCCATGTCCAGCGCAGTCGATAACACATTTGATTTTCCGACGACAGCGTTCACGCTGTGGAGTCAGAAACGAACGTAAGACGCAGATCAACAAGAAAGAGGCCCCATGAGATCATAGACGAGTGATAGTGTGTGAACAGGCAAGACTCACAATCGAAATTTATCTCTGGCCTGAACCGCGCTGACGGGGCTTCCCAAGAGTAGCATCTCAGAAGTGAACTACATGTCAAACGGAACAACTGACGGTGTTTTTTGCCTTCTCAGTTACGCCAAGACCGAAAGGGGTGGTGAACACTCCATACCTGATGACCTGCCGTCTCGGCTAATCTGGGAATCACTGCAGAAAAGTTGACATGTCCCCCTTGTCAGCGCTCGATCTTGTTTCTATTTATACGCGCGGGAGGGGACTAAATCCGGGGACGCGCAAGGCGAACGAGAAAATCCAATCCAATCCTGGCACGGCGTCACTGGGAACCAACCAACGCCCACGCGTCACAGACGCCGAATCAACAAAGAACGGAGAGGACACGTACCACCCTATCCGGTCATGCGCCCCGCTTGACCTCTGGAAGTGCGAGCTCCACATCTTCACTAGCGACGACCATGTCGCAGTTGAGTTCCACACCACCTCCATAGGCCCACGGTCATCGGTTGCAAGGCCGTCGGTAAGAGATGACTGCGAAGCCGTGCATGGACGTGATGATGCTCTTGTTCGGTGATGCATATCGCCACCTGGTCTTGGTGCCATCTGAGGAAGAAGGGTATGGGCAGACTTTGTGGCTTTTTTTTTTCTTTAGCAGACTTACTTTTTGAGGTCGGCGCCCACGCAAAAGATGCGACCTCGGCCGGTGATGACCACAACCCTTATGGTTGCCGCGTATCAGTACGAGTGATGTGCGAAATGGGAACGGGCGGTAAGACATACTAGAGACGTGGTTCGTCGTCGAACCAACGCAAGACCGACCTCACCGCGGCGTGGAGTGGTGGAGACGGTGTTGAGATGGCGGGTCGATTCAGAGTCAAGAGGAGGACGTGTTCGAGGGGGAAAGAGACCTTGAGTTCTTTGGAGTGCGCAGACACCTCAGAGGACAGATCCATGCTTCCGGTCGTGTCAAAAGCCTTGGGCACCAGGACGGTTGGCGAGGGCTGAGTTCTCCCGTTAGCTTCCCGTTTCGGACAAACTTATATAATGCAGCTTGTTGAATCGGGTCCTTTGTTGAGCGTCCACACAGAGGGCAGCTATCGCCTTAAGTTCAGTCTCTTTCGAGTTGCCGGGTGTGTCGCCCCGCTCTTGCGTCCTACCATCGTTCGTCTGACCTGCACAGCAACACCGTTTGTAACTGCAAGTCAATCTACTCGGCTGCGTTTTATGTTTGCACTGCAAAAAGGTTTCCGGCCATGGAAGGTCAGGCTCTCGATGCCTGTCGCTTGTCTTATCTGACCTCCCCTCCCTTTCTCCTCGTTTTGTCCTTTCATTTATGTTGACTTTTCGGAACATTCTTCTATTTTACTAACCTGCATAATGTACGACGCCCCAACCACGTTTTGTCGAAAAATAGAGTCGACAGCCCTCTGCCTTGCTGATCAAGGCGTCAGAATCCGCACCCACGAGGACATTCGTGTTCGCAAGTGTCCCATCGCGGCTCTTGCCCCTCCTTTCGACGGTGATCAGCCCAATGCTGGCGAGTCCCGAAAACTCGACCAAGACCAGAACGGGAACGACGCACAGAGCCAACAACCTCTGTCTTTCAGACTGGCCTCAGGTGGTACTGCTTCCGGTTCGACCGTCGTAAAGCGGGCATGCCATGGGACGTCGTCAGGTCCACTCCATCGACTCAACTATGACTACGAACCAGCGAGTCTCCGCAGTGATGCTACTGAGAGAGGAGGATGTGATGCCGGTGGTGTGAGGAGTGGGTATGAGAGTGGGGTAGGAAGCGAGAGGACGAGTTTCGGGCATCCTCAACAACTCCCGCCTGAATCATGTAATCCACGAGGCGGCTACGAGTCCTCCCAGGCGCCCTCTCGAGCCCTGTACAACGTTCATCTCCCCACGCAGATTCAGGCTCATTCCGACGTGCACAGACACCCTTCACATGCGTCATTCAGTGGGTTGTATGAGGGCCAAGATCCACAGGAACACTATCACAGTGGATATACCCCCCGCAGCAGTCCTCGGCCAGTGGTGCGCATGCGTCATCGTCCAGTTCGCACCTCCGTCACATGTCAGCGTCCCACTGCCCGCAGCAAGGACAGTATTCTTCTCCGACTCGTCTGCAATACCCTACATTGGCATACCCCAGATCGTACACACGCTACAATATCGGTGCGAACCCAAGCGTCAATCCCAGTGTCAACGCCAGCAGCCCCGGGACGGGTGGGAATGGAGGCTATTATGACAACCCTTCGCTGTCTTCCTCGCCACACCAACAGCCACAGGCGTACTGTGCAGGCGGGTCTTTGGATCAAGCTCAAGCTCAGGCTTCACAAGTAGCGCCACCTCCACCCTTGACGCACGCGACGCCGTATGCATCCTTGGGGAGCACAAGGTCTGCATATGAGCATGGTGGACAGGCCCAGAGCCATGGTTCTTCTGCAGAGTATTCTAGTCACCAGGGTCATGAACACAGATACGGGCATGGACATCCAGTGCAGGTCATGTCGCCGGGACCGAGCACGCCTCCATACGGGGGCGAGGCGCTGCCAGTGTCGGCATCTGGGTGGGGACCCAACGGGGGTGGACGCACGCCCATGGACCGGGGCAACAGGAGATGATCCACCATGTGCCGCTGCGACACGTGTCTGAGGGGTGGAAGCGTAGGTTCCCCATTGACATCTGGCGACGGTGGGTATCCCATTATTCAATTCTCGTGGGCATCGTTTGGACAGGACGGCCGTGATGATCCTGGCAAGAAGAGCGTGTTGAGCGTCAGGAGTATCATCTCGGACAGAGTATACATGAGGTAGGGGGACGTATTTATCGTGCGCCGTCTGTGTGTTTCGTTCCATACTAGTATGCATCTTCTGATCTTCCCGTGTGACTTGAGTCCACGCTGTAAACGACCAGACCGCCGCGCGTAGCTGTTACAGCAAAAGGCAGAAATACTGAATGGCTGTCATTCAGTATCGCGGACGGGTATATGTACTAGTTACGGGACCTAGGTAAGCCAGCGTGCTTACACGCACCCGGCCCGACAACTACCGACTACCGACTCACGTTACACCCCTTGTCCGGGCTCCCTACATAGCCTTTCCATTTACTACGACCGACACTCTTACAGGGGCCAAGACCTCAATGATTCTTCAAGCGCAAGGATCAAAAAAATCGCACCGCACGGATATGGATCAGGGAAGGTCATAATTGCAGAGAAATACATGACATGCGAGCTAACATCAAGGTCCGGAAAGCCCGGGTATGACAAGCGGTGCATTTTAAATCGTAGTCTCATACGGTACAGGCCTTATCATCTGCGGCGCATTATCAGCAACCGACACCGTATGAGCCTCCCACAGGAGCGCATGCACACGCTTCAATGAGACGCATTCTACCCCGCTTTGTGTCAGCTCCGAGCCAGAAACCGAAACGTGCGGCACGTACCCACCATTTTCCTTTGCTGCGGCGTACGTGGTTGCGCTTCGCCCAGTAGAAACACTTGCTGACATTTGGAGTACTTGACCAGCTCGACGTGGAGGTTGGCGCACTGCTCAATGTACCGGTTTCCGACAACCTTGTAGACGATGACGCCGACGGTGTGTACAGTACACGATTCCCGTCCGTCTGCCCCGCGAGCGTTAGCGCTCCAGCGACGAGGGGCGAAGCCAAGGCGAAAGGGGGAAAGTACTTGTGGGGGAAAAAGAAATGGCAAGTCCGCTTCAGCCCGGAGCATCCGATTCCCAAACATTGCACTCACCTAAACGCGTTGTCCAACCTCATCCCTGTAAAGTCGTAATAATCCATGTAACATCGAAGCGCGATCTTGTTGATGGCGCCGCTGACCAAGAAAAAAAAAGGTAATTCAACGCCTGTTCCCATCGCCGAAACGCCAGAGGATGCACGTACTGCCCGAACCATTCCACGATCTTGTCTGTGGCGAGGAACCACTTCGTCTTCCTGATAACACCGCGCGGCCAACTCCTTGCCCCGCTCTTCGGGCTCTTGCGACTCCTCCTTCTCCTTGTGCGAAAACGATGGGTTGGACCCGAAACGTGGCAGCACGGTATCGTTGCTCGTCGAATTGTTCATACCCCCGTCATGGCTGCAATCAGGTCGCATCAGCACGCCGAAAATAAATCACGTTGCAGGACATACAAAGTTGCCCCTCGTTGCTCGTCGGGACCAACGATGGCTCCGACGTCGACGCGGTAGAGCGATGCATGCGCAGTCTGGGCGTGTCGTGGAACGACGAGTGCATCTGGTTCCTGTACTGCTTGTACCGCAACAGACTGGGCCCATGCTTTTGGGGCCCGGCGCGTGGCGAGCCAAAGCCACGCAACCCCATGGCCTGGTGCTGGTGCAGGCCAGACCCAGAACGAGAACGCACGGGCGTCCGCAGCGAGGACTTTCGATGGGGAATGATCACGTCGGCCATCAGAGAATCCTTGGTTAGTGACGTTTGATCAAGGCGGGAAGACGATGACCCTGTTGGTAAGGAAACGACTGGGGAAGCGGGCAGGGGTGGCAATATGGGGGACTTGGTGTCCACTTGAGACAACCTGGGTGCCTGGCCAGCGAAAGAAAGCGACACGCGACCTGGCTTGGACGGATCCCGGAGATCGAGCAACGACGAACCAGTGTCCGGGCCAAGCATGGACAGTACGCCTTTGAAATCGCTCAGTATTCCGTGCAACGAGGACGACGAGTCCCAGCCTGGACAATGGTTCTTCGGGGGTATCGGCGGCGGCGGCGAGGGCTCCACGTTCAATTTGAAAACGTCTAGATCGCTAACTCCGGCGCTTGGCATGACCGGGGAGTTTGCTGTCATCTGATCGCTGCTCCATGAAACGTTTGTCGGGAGACGGCGTGCGCCCCTTCATCCAAGATACCGGATCGACGACTCCGAGCGAGCTGAGGTCATTGCTAGTGCGATCCATCGGCCCAGCACGCATGGGCGGCAGAGGCTTTTCGCTTTGTGGAGGTGACTGTGATGTCGAAAATACGTCTGCGAGTGGCGACAGTGCAGGAGTGGCCGGAACGTCCTCGGGTACCAGGGGAATAAAACTATTAAACAGCGAGGGCCTTGCGGGGATAGATGCCGCCAACGAGGGAACGACTCTCGCGTGTCATCGACTGCCCGAGCCAGAAACGTGCTCGTCTTTGCCTTGACCGAGTTTTTCGTGGAAGACGTTCAGTGAACATCGCCACAGCTGGGCAGTATGTCACGTGCGTGATATCTGTCACGAAGAGGAGAGTGACGCAAATCTCGAAGCTCGACAGCTACAACCAAACATGCAGGACGAACCCGGTCTTTGTTATGGGTATGCGGCCATCACCCTCTCGCATTGGCGCTGATCGACTTGCTCACCAGACACTGCACCCGAGAGGCAGAAAGGCAGAAAGGCGCAGATTTCGAACATCACGGCCGCCAAGGTCTGGCGAACAACCATCCTGACCGTGCATTCTCATCATGCCCCCACTTCTCTTTCGAGTAGACCATCGCCGATGTGATTCGCGCGTGCTTTGGACCCAAGGCCATGCCCAAGATGATCCTCGACCCTATGGGCGGTATCTTGTACGTCCATCGCCTCTCTGGGTTTTCTCTGGGTTTTCATTCGGTCTCAAGACTCACCAACTACGGAAACGCGATTTTGCGCGAGATCGACGTCGTTCACCCTGCTGCCAAGAACATGATCGAGCTTAGTCGGACTCAAGACGAAGAATGCGGCGATGGAATGACGAGCGTGATCATCCTAGGTATTTACTCGATCAGCTCTACTTGCGGCAAGCCGAACGACCTCTGTTTAGCTGGCGAAATTCTAGCCCAACCCCCCGCTCAGCTCAAACGTGACACCCATCCCATCGTGATCATCTCGGCGTATAACAAGGCGCCCAAGGAATCGCTTGAGATTGTAACAAGATATCAACCCCCATCGACACGTCTTCGGACGAAGAAATACTTCCCTCATCAAAATGTCTATCGGAACCAAGTTCGTCGCCTGCTGGTCTGATCTCACGTGCCGCCTTGCCCTCCAAGCCGTCCGGACTGTCGCTGCAGAAGAAAACGGCCACAAAACAGTCGACATAAAACGGTACACACGCGTCGAGAAGATTCAGGTGGTTCGATCGAAGAATCACGCGTGTTGGACGGCGTCCTTCTGAACAAGGATATCACCCACCCCAACATGCGCAGGAGAATACAACGACCCCGCATCATATTACTCGACTATCCGCCCGAATACAAAAAGGGCGAAAGCCAGACAAACATGGTGTTTTCCAGAGAGGGCGACTGGGCTCTGGCGCAGGAAATGGGAGAAAAACAAGTCATCGCACAGTGCAAGCGGATACTCGAGTTCAAGCCAGACCTCGTCATCACGGAGAAGGGCATCTCAGGTTCGTCCACTCTTGCGATATCACGAAGTCGCAGCAGGTCTTCATGCAAGCCAACGTCTCTGCTATTAGACGCGTTCGCAAGTCCGACAACAACTGCGTCGCCCTCGCTGTTGGCGCAACCATCGTCAACCATGTAGAGGACCTCCGGGAATCTGATGTCGGCACCGAGTGTGGCCTTTTCCACACCGAAAAAATAGGAGACGAGTGTGCGCCTCTCATCCACCGAAACGTTGTCCGAGGCTGACCTTTTCCACCCTCAGATACTTCAAGTTCTTGACCGCTTGCACCGATCCCAAAGCGTGCACGATCCTTCTTCAACCCCATCCTCGCACCTGGGAGCAGTGCGACGGAAATGGGGATCAGTGTCGGAGGGTGGCTGGTCAAAGCAGTCGCAGACGCGATGGAGGTCATCCCCAGAACGCTCGTGCAGAACGGCTGGGGAAACGCGATCCGAGTGTTGACCGAGCTAAGCATGTCAGTAAAGAACACTCATTGGGCGTCAACGGAGACAGGGGAAATCGTGGACATGAAGTCGTATGGCTTGTATGAAAGCGCGAATTTGATGATCCGTTGCCATCACCTTAGAGAGCATGTAGCCCAGTACCAGTCGCCCGTTACCAAGGCTCACTCAATGCCCCGATTGTGGTGCCGGTGATGCCTCTGCAACCCTCACAGTCTAATTTCAATTGTCTTCAGCATGATGTTTCTATTCATTATGTCGCGCTCCGGTGCATATATTGTATTGGTATGCATGCACCCACGTCGTTCGACGAGATAGATTACACCTATATAGAGCAAACTCGGTTCTAACTCACGATGCAGGGCGACCCAGGCGTGTGCATTAGGATGGAAGCCTAGATATGTAAGGAAAGACGTTGAAATGTGTTCTGGGAGAGCCTAGGTGGAGTGGCAGCTCGAACGCAGCTTGGCAGCAAGATTATGTAAGTCGTCAAATACCACCCCAGCATCATGATCATGGGCTATGGCCACGCAGAGAACTTGACAAGGCACACCCTGGGTGAGTCTGGGTCAGAGAATCGCACATGCCTGCGTTCGATTCCTGTGGGTCATTTGCGCTAAATCGGACTAAACTTGCTTCAGTATCTGCCGTTGTGATTTGCCATGACTGTCGATGCCGGTAATAGGTGCAGCATGGCTCTGGTTCACACTGCACAAGTATTCCCTGAGTGAGTCAGCTGGCTGGTTGTAATACGAGCATGATATAGGGTAATAGATAGAACAAAAAGGGAATTGAGATGGTGAAATGAATGTCCTTGCTTCTCTAGCCTGAGGACTTCATTTCCGGAAGGCTGCACAATGATAATACTATGATTCTCATAAGGCAGTAGTAACCTCTGTCAGTCTGCTCAGAAGTCTGCAGAACTTCTCCTGGATGAAATCTTGCTGGGCTAGCCTGAACCTGAGGAAAATGCAGGTGCGACTACATATCTACCATGCATCAAGGTTAGGATCATTTACTTCATTGTGAGTGGGTTCGTGAGATCTTCTCAGGCAATATTACGTCCCTTCTATGATGCCGTCCACCTTGACCATCATCACGATTTCATAGTACTTAACCCACTGCAAAGACACATTTGATTTATGATACACAGCAATCTCATCTCGCCACATTGAAGCCGTGAATCAATTGAGCTCAGCCACTACTTGGCTGGCTAAGTTACGATCCAGGTTCACAAGTGCAAAACTTATGTAATCATGTAATCACGCCCAGATTGCACACCATTCCAGAGGTTATAAAAAGGCTGTCACCCTTCAGCCAATGGCACCCATTATTAACCTTCATAACCCACCGTTCACTGCCTACTATTTTGGCTATGAACGCCTACCCTGTGGGTTGCCACCCTGCTCCTCAATGGTCACTGTTGACTCAGAGCTTAGCATGGCACACAAGTTTTCTTTTGGAGTTCTATCGGTGAAATCAAATATGGTACTGTACAATCCACGAGCCGTCTGTCTGACGTAAGCACTTCGCTCCAATACACTCACCCTATCTAACAGTCGGCAGGGAACACAAGTAGTTGTTGTAGCGCTAGATGGAGGTGAAGGTTATCGTAATCTACCGTAAGTAGCTTGGCGTGTAGTGCAACATATATATTAACAGGTTGCTAATCAACAGTGTTTCAAGTGTCTCAAAAGTAAACTAAGCCAAGTCAAGTATCGTAAATCCCATTAGATATTATGTGCGCATACACTGTATTACATAAGCATCAGTAAATCCACAAGTTGCTTTTTCACGCTTTTTCATGCTTTTTCAGTGCTTTCGATCTCCATACTCCAGACACAGAAAAAGCAGCAAAAGCAGATCTCACTGCTTTTTCACTGCTTTTTCGCTGCTTTTTTCGGATCCTCATCAGTCATGGTGCTCGAAAAAGCACGAAAAAAGCACGAAAAGCACATTCAAAAGATCAGTACGGTGTACTACTACATGTGTAACGTAGCAGTACCCAGTCGAATGCGCGAAATTAACAAAAAGGAGGGAACCTGAAACACAGAAAGAGCTCAGCAGGTAGTCAGACAGTCAGCTGCCATGAAGACGAACAGGAATGGCAACAGAACAGATCGGTGGGAGGTCTTGTTGGAAACATCAGTTCATTGTAAGCTAAGTCATCAGCACACGAAAGACGGGCATAAATATCATCGCGCGAGATTCATTGGTGACCGCAGTCTCAGTCATGGGGTGCTCACCAGGAGCTGGAAGCGGTCGGGATTAGTGGTGAGCACGCACAGCACACCGGCAATGATATCTCACCAGGTCTCAGTTTGAGATTGACCGATAGTACACTGCTGTCTGTGTACCCCACTTCCGGGCGGCGCACAATGAGCCGCAGAATGTTGTCCATCTCGGCGAAATGGCCGGCCTCGATCATGCAATCTGCCTCGTCGTCAGCATAAAAGCCAGGTGACAGAGCTCACCTCTTCCAAGGTGTCCCAGAGTCGACCCGGGGTGGCGATCAGGACGTCGATGCCACGATCGAGTATGCGGGGTTGTTTTTGTGCGGACATGCCCCCGACTAGGACGGCGATACGTACCAGTCACGCGGATTTCGGAGTGGGGTGTCGGGTTGGCATTGGCATTGGCGCTGAGGTCGGGCGGGGGGTGGGCAAAGGCGTTGGGGTGGTCGGCGACTTGGAGGGCGAGTTCGCGGGTGGGCGTTATGACAAGGGCGTGGACCGTTGGTGTGGGCGGGCGTGAGCAGGAGAGGAGGGTGTGCAGGATCGGGAGGGCATATGCGAGTGTTTTTCCAGAGCCCTGTCGATGACCGTGTCGGTGATGGAAATAGAGAGAAAGAGGAGACGCACGGTCTCGGCGACGCCGATGACATCGCGACCCGTAAGGGCGAGTAGGAGAGCGAGCCACTGGATCGGGGTGGGCGTGGAGAAGGATTTGTGGTGCAGTGCGTACCCTGGCTCCCCATTTTTCAGTTTTCTGAGCGGGCCCAACACCCTCGGTCTCCCAATCAAGTAACTCTTGAACAACGCCGTGTCGACGATCTGCGCTCTCTTGACCAGCTCGTCTTCGGTGAGATCTGCGAGTGCGATGCCGGACGGTAGCGCATAGAGGGAGGCTGGGAAAGTGGAGGACAGCATCGAGAGCAGATGTGACTGCGAGGGGGTGATGTGATGAGACGCGAACACACCAGCAGGCTTGGGTCGAAGGGACATTGAGTAGCCCCAGAGCGTCTCCAGCAAGCACGCGGTGTCGTCTCGGGGAAGACAGTGCGATTGAGTATGAATACGACACAGTACGCCACAGGTAGCACTTTGCCATTCTTCCTTCCGCTCAACGAAACATTGTCGTCGTCGGACACTGCCGCAGGCAACCAGGTACTGAAAGCCGTTTTCGTCTGCGCTCTTGGTCGACATCGCGTCCTCCCCTCCTCCGAGTTTCACCTTCGCCAGGGCCGCCAGGCCAACCAACGCAATCCATTCCTTCTATTTCACATCCAGTGACCCTGTCAGGATATAACGCGACGACCTTTGCAGGATTGATGCCAAGGTCGAAGAATGTATTGATCGCGTCATCGTACTTGCCAGACCGGAATTACGAGACAGCATTGAGAGCGAGAATCAGAATCCGCCTTGGGCTAGGGCCGGAGCCGCGGACACTCGAGATATCAAGTCTTTGATCTGGGCATCGCATTGTAAACTTCCAAATGCTAGTTCCCTCCGAGGCAGCGAGCGTCCGACAGAGTGAAGTAGAGATGTAAAACGGAGATGGTGAGTTGTACTTGGATGAGAAGCCATGAGGTTGGTGGTGAGCAGCTGCAATGACGAGCTGGCAACGTTGGCGACAGACGGATTTGCGCTATTTTGGAGAGGCGGTTGCTTGAGGGAAAGGAAACACGGTAGTCTGTACCGGGAGCTTGTTGAATACATGGATGAGATGACGACTGGACCCTAGAAAAAAGTTGAGCAGGCATGCGGAGAAATCGGATTCGGATGAGAGCACGTGACCCCCCTCACTGGATCTTCGTTGCGTCAACGCCCCTGGATAGAGGAGGGCGTTTTGGTAGACTGTTTTGGGACGGAGCCCTGGTATTCGGTCACGCTTTCAGTGATACATACAAATCCACGTACACAACTCCCATGCCGGTCCTCGCCCGTTTCGACGTACAAGGCCCACTCAGAGTCGCACAGCTTTCTCGGTCAGGCTACCACCCTGAAGTGCGTTTCGGTACTACTCGTTTTGCTCAGTGAACATGCCCGGGCACTCTCTGCCCATCAGCCCGACTATTGACTATTGTCCCAGGTATAACTACAAAGAACGTTCGGAATAATTTCCATGACATAGCGCAGCCGCTCGAGCTCGCCAATGAATGTGCGTTTTTGTTTTGTTTTGCTTCGTTGGTGCGAGTGACGACCTCTGCCTACAGCATTCATGTCACACCAGTATTACCTCCGCGCTAACTACCTACATCGCACCACGTTCTGTGCCTCTATGCACGAATCAATACAGCGTCACGCACTATGTCCACCAACTCAGCGGCCATGATTATACCCCTGGCATCTTCTTCAAGTTTGGATCCAATGGTGGTCACCATCCACCAACGCACGACCTCGTCCATCCAGCTGTTCATTAGGTACGTAAACACTTGGTCTGCAGTGACGGGAGCTCTCAACAAGTGCGCCAGGCGTCTTCACCCGCGCGTTGTATTGCCTGCGTATCAAGATCCATGCCGTCGAAGCAGTCTCTGAGGCGGACTCGACGCCAGGGATCGTCGCGGCTGAATCGACGAGCATCAAACGCAAATGCCCCAACGCGAATTCAGGACGGGTGGTGTGACAGGGCAACGGATGGGTCGCCGAGGGAGGAGAGTCGACGCTATACGCGACGACGCCTGCCTCGAGCGGGTTCGGCCCGACGAGTCCACAGTCAACGTTTGGGTCTGGTCCGGTGCCGTCGACGCCTGCGCTGGGTGTGGGACTTGGCCTTGGGGCGCTGCCATTTTCGGACGCGAGAAAGTCGAGTTTGGGGGATGTGTGGACGCTGAGCATGATGGGGGTTGGGAGGAGCGTGAGCGGGAGAGCGCTGGGCCTGTTGGGATACCGTTGCCGGCGTCGCCGTTCCCAGGTTCGGTGCCCGGTACGCCGATGGTACTGCCGCTGCCCAAGTCTGCAAAAAAGGACGATTGACGTGTAGCACAGATACAAAGGTGTCTTGTAAACATGATGGACGCATGAACATAACCCCAGAACTGTGGCCAAGCGTGGTTCGCCGTTTTCTTATCGCCTGCTACTACGCAGACGTTCATCGCAAGAGGATCGACAAAGGATTGAAAGGTGATTAGTTGTCGCAGGCTGTGCCAGTAAGTACATAGGCTAAGTACTGTCATACGCTGACGTTCGCAGTGGGCCCTGCGCACTAGCCAGCTCCCCGGAGACAAGCTTCCCCGGCTCGACATCGTAAGTCCCCATGCGCTCTATGTCTCCCTCCGCTGGTCGCCCCCTCGGTGCCCGTGAGTCGCCATCTCCAAACCTCCGTCCGAGTCATTTCGTTCACGTCCCCGTAACAGCGCGCGTTCGACGTCGTCCTTGAGCCACTCTGAACTGTTCCTTTATATCCAGTGTCTGGCACGCCCCTTCCCCGAGTCCTAGAATGAAGTCGCATGCCGCGGAAGTCCACCGAAACAATGTCTGGGAATGATGGACGAGGATTTGACACCACTCGCAGCCTGGCATGGAGTCGAGGTCAGTTGCATATGGACGAAGCGAATGGCGAATGAACATCTGTAGGTCTTTGTTGACCATATGGTCTGGGATGTCACCCATTTGGATGTGAACTACGTGAGGTTGAGACGAAAGAGCGACGACGATGTCAGATTCAGGGCGGGAGGTAATGAGGAATCGAAGATCCGTGGGAAGGGCCTTGTCACAAGTCTTGGAGAGGGCATGTAGGAGATCTCGCCGACTGCCTGGATTGCCGCACTCATCGAGGGCGTCCGTCGGTGATTGGGTCGTGCGAAGCTCTCAATTATCTTTCACCACTTTGCAGAGCGTCTTTGTACTGCGGATCGTGGTCAGAGAGGCCACCGCCGACTTGCCAGATCCAGCGACGCCAGTCATGAAGCACACGCGCGGACTCGGAGCGCCGTCATCAGGATCACTAAGAATATCACAAATTTCTCCGAGGAAAGTCTTGCGGGTGCCGAGAAAGCATCACTCTCGAGCCGGGCACCGGGCGTGTAGGGCATGTCGTTCAGTTCCATCGATGACACTGTATGAAGCCGCGTTAATGTCTAACCACATCACCGAGACATCGGAACCAACCAATACGTTCGACGACGTTCATTATCCGAGACACGGTGACCCTGTCTGCACGGTGACACCCTCAGAGAGTGCGCTCTTGAGTTCTTCGAACTTGTTCTCATAGTCAGTGATCTTGGCGTCGACACCCGACATCGCATACTTTGCGGTCCAAATCCCTGGACATCATGTCAGCAGTAGCCACAAAGATAGAACGGCGACAGACAGATTCTTCTGCTTCGCGTATGCGGCGATGAAGTACCCCACTCTGTCACTTGCTTGACGAGAACCGTCAGTCTCGGTGCACTTTCTGATTGTCTTGAGGAAGCCGACGTCATCAACGAAAGCCAAGACGTCGCTCATCGTGCCTGCTAAGCGAACAACTTGACAGTCACAATTTTTCTGGTTTAGGAGGACCTTATCGATGTCATTGGCGAACAGCAGGTGAAGTACACTTGACGTAACAAACCCTATTCGCAGTCGATAAAACAGACCAAGCCAGCGAGGCATACGGGTGAATCTGTGTAGCATTCAAGTCACGACACAAAAGAGACACTGGTGACCACATACTTTGGCGATGTTCGACCGATCCTATCGAATTGCTGTATTCTCTGCAACAGAACAGGCCCCCGTATTCTCGAACGTCTGTTCCACCATTGCAACGATGGGCGGACTGCCGATCTCCTGTGCCTTGGCTATGACCTCTGGAGCTGTGTCGACGATAGACTCTATGGCGCCGACAGTAGCGGGGGTGACGCTGATTGAGCCGATGGCTTCGTTTGCCCTAACAATAGGATGCATAGCTTGACGTTGATCGATAGACCCACGCGGCTTAGCGGTCAACGTGAACTTAAAGGTAACCCCGATGGGATTGGAGGTAGTCGATGTATCCTTGGGAAGAGTAGCTTCGAAAACTGCGATCGCAAAACCGTTAATTAGTCAGCCATTATGCGAAATATCTCATACCTCCATCCTTTGACCCACGCAGCGCCCCACCAAGGTATCAGAGAAAGTTCCGACCTGCGTGTCCTTTCCTACGTGGTGTTTTGGTAAACCTTGACGAGAAGGATGGAAGGATCGCTCCCATCGCTGACGATGGTCAGATTCCTGGGGCAAGGAGAAGAGCGAATACCCACAAAGGAAAGGTATCACATGTGGTTCGATTCTTCAACTCCTTTGCGACACTGGTCGACCTTGGTATCACCGAGAGAAAATTGCACATAGTGCCGCCTAGCATTCTGGATCTTGCGTAGTAATTATGTTTGCGGTTCGATGCCTGGAAGAAAGTCGACTTGGAAACGATGGAAGCTCCAGCGCCTCGACCTTACCATTGATAGTGATCGATTTCGCCCTGGAACGTGTTCAGCGAGGACGATTGGCATGCAACCAAGTACCCACGTGTGGTTACTTTGAGCTGTGTGAGCCGTGTTCATGGTGTTGGGTAAATAGGGCGGGAGGAAGGAAATGGCAGTGGGGGGTGTGAACCGAGCAAGGGCAGTGGATACACGGCCAGTTGCCGAATTTACAGAACCTAGGGTCCCCGGAAAGCATTCCCAGGGTATGCATAAACTAGGTATACATAACGTACCTCGTACGAGATACGTAGCTAATGCTTGACAAGTACGGGCCAAACGTAGAGTGCATAATGGGCTCATGGCAACCGTAAAGCACATGAGCTACGTAACTGTTTCAGTATGGATCCCATGCTGTATGGCCGAAAATGGTTGGTGAAGACAGAAAGCGAGCGTCTTCATGGCCCTTCTTCCGTAGCGTTCTTTCCGTATCATTCTTTCCATGCTGTGATCACCTTCGTTCTGAAGTAGCGGGGTCTGCCGCTCAGTGCGGCCTTGTGAAGTTATGTTGCTATTGGCTACAGCTTACTAGGACAAGAGACGCGAGTCACGTGAGTTGGGCCTACTGTGTAATCCCTGAGGCATTAGTTTGCTTCTCTCCCGTGCCCGTTCTCGTCTTAAATGGCGTCCTAGTTCTCCCAGCAATATGCATGTAGGCCCACAGCGCACCAGACCGACTGCCCATCTAACCCTTTCTTCTCCAGTCCGTGCTCAAAAGCGCCTCGGTCTCGTCGGTGGCACCCCAGACTATGTCCCCCTGGCTTTGCCACTCCCAACGTCCCTGCTCGCACCTACCACTATAGCAACGACGGAAGGCTGTTCGCCTATGCCCTTCCACACGTGTGCGTATCGCCGTGTATCGTCTCGTCCGACTTACTTAACGCCCGTCGTCCAGTTCACATCTTCTCCGTCTCGACAGGCGAGGAACTCATTGCCTTCAGTCAAAAGTCTCAGGAGGGCTGGGATCTTTAGTACACTACCTCAGAGTTGCGTGCGGTTCGCCTCGTCTCAAATGAGGTTCAGATCTTCTGTCCTGCCGAATGGGGCAAAGGCGTCGTCGACAAGCTGAAGGTCGAAGGCGCTTCGATGGTTTCGCTCAGTCCTGGGTTGAATCCATCCATCGCCATCTTTGTCGCTGAGAAAAGGGTCTGGCTCGTATCCATTTCTGCCCATTTACCTCCGATTTACCAGCAACCGCCAGGGTGCTCCTGCTGGCGTCAAGATCTACGGTCTCTTCACTCTTTCCGGCGTTCCGACGTGCTTTACAGGGCTGATCATGCTCAGATCAAGTGGAATGAACTCGGCACGCAGGCCCTGGTCCTCACCCCGACCGAGGTTGACAACTCCAACAAGAGCTACTATGGAGAGATGTCGATGTATCTGCTTAGCGCGGTGGGTAACTTTGACTGTCATGTCTCCCTCGACAAGGAGGGTCCTATTCACGACGTCGCATGGAACCCAGACAGCAAAGAGTTTGGAGTGTACGGCTGTAAGTCGGTGTCCTCACTCATCCAGCTACGCAGCTCACCCTTTGCTCGACAGACGTGCCCGCTAAAACTATGCTATTCGACCAGCGCGTCCGCACTCTCCATTGGTTCGGCCCCACACAATACCATTTCGTTCAACCCTCAGGGCCGCCTTCTTCTCCTCGCTGGATTTGATAACCTCGCCAGCAAGATCGACGTCTTTGACCAGCGCACGCTGAGCAAGGTTTGTATCATGGACGCGCCGAACATGTCTTACTGTTCTTGGTCGCCCGACGGACGTTTCCTCTCAACTGCGACGCTGTCCCCCCGTCTGCGCGTCGACAACCAAATCAAGATCTGGCACGCGAGCGGTCCGCTCGTCCACGTGCAAGCAGTTGAAGAGCTCTACCAAGCCAGTCACTCTGATCGATCAAGCACCGCCGTTCGGCCAGACTATTCCGCTGGCCCCACAGCCCTCGCCGAGCGTTCTCACCGCTGCCCTCACGTCCAAGCCTGCATCTACCAAGCCGGTGGGTGCCTATTGGTCCCCCGGTGCACGCGGGCTCGCTACGCCGGCGATCTTCAAGCGCGGAGACGAGGGAGGGGCACCGCGCGTGCCTACTACGGTGAGCGGGAGTGCGACGCCTCCGTGAGCATACAACAAGGGTCAGAGCATACCTGGTGCGCCGACCAACGGGGACCCCTATGAATGGATATGAACAACCAAGACGGCGGGGCGCCTTGAACGCCGCCGCCTGCTGGCGAGCCAGGGCAGCAGGGACAGGGACAGGGACAAGACAAGAAACGGAAGGAGTAGAAGAGGGATGGTTCGGGCGCGGTCACGCCAAACGGGAGGTCTGCAAGGTCGTCGCTGGACGTGTCGACCAACGGCATGCATGCGGTCGAGGTGCCGGAACCTGAGCCTGAGCCTGCGGCGACGTCGGTCCCGCTGGTGCGGAGCAGCTGGACCTGATCGCGAAGAAGGTGCGAAATCTGAACAAGAAGGTAAGCGTCGTGTTTGGTCTCAGGGGGCTCGGCGTGATGTGTTCGTGCCACAGTTGAAGGCCATCGGGGAACTCAAGGAAAGGGCCAAGCGGATCTCGAGGGGACGCAACTCACAAAGACGGAGAGCGAAGCGGATATTCGAAAGGAGCTCGCCAGTCTCGGGGTCGCAGGATGGGGTGGTGGGCTCGTTTCTTGGTTTCGGTACCCTTCTTGCGACGGAGGAGCCTCATCGTACTACATTTCTTCATGGCCTTTGCATAAATAACGCTAGTCGGCGTTAGTCTTTTTTATGAGGATATTCATCGTCGCAAGACAAGCCAAAGAAGTCGCTCGCCCTCACTTGCCCAGTAAATGTGGGGCCAATTTTCTTTGGATTGCGACTAGGTGATCGGCATCTCATGGGTTATGTAGACTCGGGCCCGAGAAAAAAGTCCGAGACAGATCCAGAAACTGTGGCATATCCCAGAATGTGACAGATGTCGCCTCATCAGCCAATGAAAGGTCTTGCTCAGTTGCGTAACAATCGACGAACCGCCACCTGTTCATTTCAACGTTCTAGCAGATGGGCTCAACCTCGGTTGTACTTGTATACTTAGTAGTGAATCGGACAGGCGCCCTTTCAGTGGCAGTGAACCCAAAAAAAAAACTCTTGAAGTTCAAATTTATGTAAACACTGCCTCCAACGTCCCCCTTCTCACCCGAGCTAGGCCAACAAGCTGGAGCGTCGCAGGTCCATCCATCCAGAAAACTAAGTTTCTGACCATGTTCCAGGTGCAATGTAGTCTTTACAATGGGCGAGAATGGTTCGTGCTGCCTCATGTTGAAGAGGACGACAGCAATGATGAGGACTCGCACCCAAGTGTGTCCTCGACTGTACCTTCCCGTCCACAGTCAATGTCCCCCGAGCTCGTCGAACACCCATCTGCTGGTCACAGGCGTTGCTCAACATTTGGAGATCAGCATGGGGCGGCGATCCACGAAAATGTGGTTGAAGTGGTGTGTCCCAGTATCAATCTTCTTGTCTTTGGAGTCAGGCCACAACAGTGCATAGGAGGACTTGGCAATGCCTATGCTGTCGTGCAAGCCTCTGCCCTTGGATGAATTGAACGTGGCGCTCGCGTGTGCACACGAGCGAGTGTACAACCAACTACAAGTACCTGATGAACAGAATAAAGAACGTGACGGTGCGGACCTTCTGCTGGAACCAGGTCTTAGTATTGTGCCTCTACTCTCTGGGCCAGAGTCAGACGTACCTCCCGAGATCACAGGGCTCTCCGAAAGTGAGGCAAAGGGAGTTCTGAGTGTAAGCATTCTTTGTTGTTGTGTGCAATTGGTGGTTGACTTACTTGACCAGGCTCTCGTGCGATCACTCAACATCTCACCAAGGGCTTTGGCCTGCCTGTCGACCTTGCCACCCTCGCAAGGTACACTGCCTCCAATGCAACATGACATAGCGTCTATCACACGTGCTCTCAAGTTCCTTGGCACAGTAGATCGGCTGGTGTGGTGGCGCACCACTTCCTCATCCAGACCTTGCAGGTTACTGCCGGTGTTTTCGGAGGGGAACATTGATGCCCTTATCTCCCGACTTAAGCTCTGGAAACGAGCAGTACAGCGACCAGCATGAGCCAGTTAAATCTAATGTGCAATGTTCTTGGATGTAAGTCGAACTGTCCAGTTATCTTGGCAATGTTATACGAGTAAAATATTGCTTGGACAGGCCAAAAGCTAGCTTTAGCTAGTACTCATGGACGCCTTCACGGGTAAAATACATACCTCCTGTAAATAGGAGACTTATTCGCATTACTGTACTTACAACTCACTGCATCATGTGCATGGCTTTCGCAACTTCGTGTGCGTGTGTGCACACTGTATCTTTCTTCCTTGTTCTCAGGTAACTATCTCGAACCAAGTAATGTTACATAAGAATATATCGAGTCTGGTCGAGGTCTACGGCCGTCCTGTATTGCTAGGATAATCCTATTGATTATCTTATCTGACGTGCGGGCAGCACCTCGTTGGACATTGTTGAGCTTTCACCATCTCTGTGTGCTGATCACGCTACTGATTATGCGTGGTTATTTCCTTCATTGACTCGACGACTTCGATGCGACTCCAAAGTTCCCCTTCCCCAGTCGTTGTTATGTAATGTGTCATTCAACTTCCTTCTATCTTAGTTCTAGGATGTGTCGACCTTCACAAGGCGGACGGTTTACCCAAGACCCAGGGGGGGTGGCATATCCGCTGAGCCACGCGGCCCCCACAAGTCCGACGACTTTCGGCGCGCGCCCTCCATCCCACACACCTCCGAGAAACAAAAAGAACGCGAAGGCACTGTGTTCGGCAAGTTCACCCCGTCGTACGGCTGATGGTTCACGGTTGACGCACGCGCAACCACCCTCACGCACGTACCCTGACGCAACGATGACGACGACAGATCTGGTCCCAAGGGAGCGCGGTCGAGGTATCTGAGGCCATGTACGTCGACGCCGTTGCGCTCGTTGACGTCGCACTAGCGGCCGAATTTGTTGAGCGTACCCATGTGAGCTGACAGGTTTGTTCCTCTTTCTCAGCGACACATCCCTACTCGCCACATCCACTTTCCTTGGCAGTTTGCTCGGTCGCAGCACAACCTGGGCACACCAAGGACACGCAAACCGTCCAGCTCGAGTGCAGTCTCAAGATTCACCCGGTGTCATGTTCGACGAGGACGGGGATGCCAAATGCAATCAACCGACGCAAGAAAGGGTAGCATATTGGTCTCTAACGTTCCGGTCGCCGTCGGCACATAGCCCAGTTGGTTTCTCGTGACCGACGACAAACCACCTCCCTGCCTCTAGTGAAGGTCCTCTTGCGAACAGAACGCTTGACATATCCCCGGGTTTTCCAAGCTTTAATCCTCTCCCTCTTACATTTGGGAGACGATCGATCCCACCCGACGGCTGCGTTTGGGCAGCCACCCAAGCGGTTCCGGAAATGGAGGGACTTGGGGGGCCTAAGGCTGCAGCAACTGCGCAGGGCCATCCGTGAAAATGGGGGCTGATCTCTGCGTCGCGTTGAGTTACGCCTTCCTGTCCAACCGCTGCTCCGTCTTGAGCACGATGCCCTTACGTGTATCCCGTTGTTCAATTATGTTGTAGAGGCCAAACGAAGATGGCAAATGTGCCCACGAGGCTACCATAGACTGAAGATCCGAAGAGATGGCGTCAGGCCAAAGCGCGCCGAAGATGAAGCGGAGGGTAGGCTACGGTGAAGGAGGGGCAGAAGGGGCGATTGGCGGTGGCGCACCATGACGAGGGAAAAGATGTCGGTCCTGAGCGCTGGCGGGTTCGTTGGGCGTGTCGAGGAATAGGAGGGTGTGCTGGCATGTTCGCCGAGAAAAAAATATGCCTGCATTAGATATTGTGACGTCACGCGACAGTACCTGCTCCACGTTGAACATGCCTCGGCTGCGCTAGTTAGAAAAACTTGGCGCTGGCCCACCAGGAGTCGAGCCAACTGCTCAAACCATACGTTGGTAGGAACGAAAACGGGTGAGGATCCAGGCGGTCGAACGTTCATAATCAATATACGCACCCCGGATGTCTGTGTTTGACCGTGTTTGCATAAACTGTACAGTTGTTCTCAGCCACGATGGCAACCAACGATCTGTACCGCCAGCGACCCACGGACGACACACTAACTGCAGTCGACAGAAACACCACTCGTTCCTCATCGGTAAGCACCCCGAGTGCCACATCTTCTCCACCGAACCCGTCATTCCCTTCGCCCAGCTGCACGCGTTCATCGTAAGGCAACCACCGCAACATCCACTTGTACAAGTCCTCGCCAACGCCAATGTGCGTGCGACCCCCTCGTGTCAACGTCATCGACCCAACGACCTCATGCAGACAATCGACATCCGCAGCTCTCCCTCGGGCGTTCAGGTCACTGCAGAATCGGCGAGAAGGGGAAGGCAACACCACCGACACCGGCAGATGGATCCAGAAGAGACCCTCCGCGTCGCAAGCCAGGACTTCGACCTCCTCTTTGCCAACGATCTCTTCAGCGCAGACGGCGCGCAGGACTCGCCATTCCTCCTCGCCGCGTGTGCATTTCTCAAGGCTGCACTTGGCATGTAGGTGTGTGCTGCTCCAGGTCGCTTCTCGCCATTCGTTTCACACTGTCACAGCCAGAGCTCAGACGCTGTCTGATCTCTCGAATCGTCTCAAGCAGGAGAGAAAAAAAAACATCGGACAATGTCCTGTATGCTTCTATTCGTTTCTTGGCCACCATCGACGCTCACATTTCCTGTTTAGCGGTCACATTTTTCCCTGCATCGTGCCGAGCGCCGATCCTCTCCACTCACTCGAGTAGCATCCTAAACAACCCGACATCCTGGTGGTCACATCGGAGATGAAGATGTATCTATTGAACTTGGCCGACACTGCGCGTACGTTCCGGGGCGAACCTCAACCACAGGTTGGGCTCGACCGCATTTCTCAAGTCTTTTCTATTCCTTCCGTGAGTCTCTGATCCACAGAATTTTCCCGATCGCTGACGCACTCTCGAAGCGCCTGGTTGCATTCGACTTTGACGTTCCTCACTTTGCGTTGGCGACCATTCGACTCTGAGCCTGTGGAACGTTCATGACAAGAGTCCGTTCTGGACACACCGCGTCCGTGGCGACGATATCAAATCCTCGCTCACCTTTATCGACGATGGCATCGTCATTGGCCGCAAGAATGGCACCGTGTTCCAGCTGCTCTCCGTCATCACGAAGAGCGTTCTCTCTACCCTTAGGTTCGTCAACGTCACCAAGGAGGACCTGGACATGTTTGGCCGTGTCAACTACGACTTGCGGATCCAGACGCTGTAGGTCACCAACAACCGCAGTGACAGTTTGATCGCGCTCAGGGTTGGGTTCGACGTGTTGGGTTCCCCATCAGGCGAGCTCGTGCGGGGTGACTTCTTTGAACAGGTCGTCGAGTCCTCCAGACTGAAGCCTACCATTCATTTCCTCATCTTGTCAGCGGACGCCGATCCCACTGGGGACAAGGCCCATGCCGCCTGAGTCGCCGCCAAGGTGCCTCCGGGTGAACCCGCCCTAGTTGCCTTTTCTGTACACTTCACCGGCCGGCATTGGTCAGAGCCGTCGCCAAATTCCGTTCCTGCATCTGCCCCGTTGGACGTCAAACCGCCTCGCCAGGTCCTAGCCCGTGGTACCTCCTGGTAGACTGCGTACACCGCCTTCCGTGGATATTGAATCGGAGTTGACCCGCGACAAGGCACGTGGATCCGAGGCCAAGGGAAAGGGCGCCAAAGGAAAGAATGTCGCCTTCGGAGACAGAGGACAAGGGTGGCAAGGCCGACTTGGGTTTCATCAGTGACTCTGGCGTCGCCCAGATCGGTTCCAAGGACATCCGAAAGAGTGAGGAGAACCTCCACATGCGCATCGGACGGTTGATCACCAAGGAAATGGACAAGCAACGTGAGTGGTTCTTGCTGACGCGTCGACATGGATCCTCACATGCTTCAGAACAACGGTTTGACAAAGCCCGAGCGCAGGAGCAGGCAGGAGGACATCAATCGGCAGGAAAAGATTCTCAAGCTAATCTCGACGGAGCTCACAAGGAACACCGTGGTGGAGATGGCCGTCAAAGCCGAGGTTCAGAACTCGGTCCTTCCTGCCCTGGAGTACGTCACGCGGACTGAAGTTCGGTCGGCCCTCAACGAGCACGTCAGACGTGGCCTCACAGAGTACATACAAAACGTGAGTGGTTCCGCGTCATGCAGCGGGTCGAGCGGACCACATCGATCGCCAGAACCTCCCCGTAGAGATTGAAAAGTTTTTGCTCCGGCCCGACATTTCGAACTACTTTGCAAGTATACTGTCGACGACTCATCGAGAGATATGTCAAGGACACGGCGTCAAAGACATTTGTCCCAGCCTTCTCTCAACAGACTTTTGCCATGCACAAAGACATCTCGCGCGAGATGAGGATGAAAATTCTGAATGTAATGAAGGATTCCATGACATGGCAAATGGAGACGGCCCGTAGTCAAGAGGTCTGTGCCCCTTTCGACGCTGGACGTCGCTCCTCACACGTTCCACAGTCGCTGATCAAGCACTCGGTCAGAGTTCTCTCTGACCAAGTCAAATTCCTCATCATGAATGGGACGGGCCCTCATCACCAGCTGCCCAGCAGCACCTCTCCAGTGTCCACCATGGCCCCTCCATCTCTGCACCGTCAAGCAAACCTGCCACCCACGCAGGCTCTCACAGGCTACCCACCACAATCGCAGGTGCCACCGGTCCATGGCACGTGGCACTTTTCCCCGAACATCGCCGCTCCCCCACCCCTGTGGCACCGACTCCACAGTGTCCCCCCCAGCCCAGTCCGAAGAGTGGGACGACACTTACTTGGCGGTGCTGGGCACACAAGATCCCAAGCAGCTGTTGGTGCGCTCCAACCCAGAGATCGTCATGCCACTTAATGGACCTGGGCCACTCTCTCAGGCAATTATTCTTACGTTATTGCACCACGTACGCGTCATTTCTCCTTGTGGTGTGCATTGCGTCTCATGCGTCAGTTTCAGCTCGCAAGCATTGTGGGAGAGACGCTGCCCGTTGACAAAGAGTTCACGCTGTGTTTTGAACGTACGTCGCGTCGAGTGACCGTCACGGGGAGGTTCCGCAAGGAGATAGGGTACAGCAGCTGGACGGGCTGCGAATCGGACGAGGACGATCGAGCGGTGCTGATGAAAAATTCTTGTCACTGAAAGCTCCTTAGTACATCGTATCACTGAGTTTCTAAGTGTTCCAGACTCCGAGCCGTTGTCGACCGCAGCGCTCCATGAGAATTACATCATCACAAGCCACCGTCATTTTCTCTCCTTCCATCCATCTTGCGTAGATTTTCTTCACTTTGTCAGTGGCTTATTCTGTCTTGTCGGGTTCGCAATAGTGTTAGGTAGTAGACGACGCTTGGTTGTTCGCCGCCGATTCGTCATGTACAAGTCAGTGATGACTACCAAAGTCTTATGGCACCGCTGTCAATATAGGCATGCCTTTCACACCCAGAGCTCCAAAAGCTATCCAAGAACATGGATGACAAACTCGACAAAGAAAAGGGCAGGTCCGTCAACCCCTTGTCCCTTAGCCACTCTATACCCTGATCTATTATTCGATAGGAGCTCGAGCCACTCAAATTTAAGCGTAACGCCCTGGCCTTATTCACCAATGCACAGTCGAGAGGGAACGCAACCGCGAGGCCGGTCAGAACGCAAGCCCAGCTCTATCAAATGTATCCAATTCACCTTCTGAGCGCTACTGTCCCAAACTTGTCCTCAGTCCCTCTGTCGAGTTCAATTAAACTTGCACTCGACGTGGCCATCAGGCTACTCGTCCCTATGTCGCTGGCCACGAATCCACTCGTCCTGACACCAATGCTTCCGCTGGCTCCCGGAAGCACAAGTGTCCCTCTAACGACCAACTCTCCCTTCGGTTCCCTCCTCTGTCCTACAACAACTTTGGCCCCACTGCTCTCCGCACAGCGTCCTCTTTCCAGTGATGAACTATGGTGAAGATGTCACCAACGCTCCGTCTCGCGGTCTCAGCGTCCTCCATCACATTATCAAGACAGACGATCACTTATCCGCGAGCCTCATCGGGCGATGCGAGTCAAGCCCGGCAGTACTGTCACATCTGGGCACGGCGTCAACACCACCTTCCGTTGCTCCTGCTCCAGCTGTCACAAAGTCTTGCAACTCCCAGCTCAAAGTCCCTTTCCGATCGCCCCTTGTCCCCGCCATACTCTCGAACGGCACTGTCAAGCTCAAGAATCTCCTCCATTCCGACTATACCCAGGTCATGATGGCAGTGTTGCAGGCGTTGAATATGTGTACCTGCGTCTCCCACCTTTATTAGTTAGGGTTTAGGCTCTCAACACCCCGAACATGACCTTAGACTCAACAAGTCCTGTCTCCACAGCTTCCTCGACGCCTGGCGAGCAGTGCCAGCGGCAGGCTGGTCTGTTCATCATGTCCGTCAACCCAAACCTCGGCCCCATCAACACCATCGAAGTCATCGTTGTCTAGTCCATGGATGACATCGTCATCTCGTTGGCTGTCTCTGCTTCCTCTTCGAGGCCGCCGACTTCGTGCAGCTCCCGGACGCGTCGAGACTCTATCTCCGGCTCGCGGCCTTCGTCAGGCAGAAGTTCGTCCTCATAGCAAAGTCCAGATACCTCTCTGGCTGCGCGCATATTCAGCGAATTCGAGTCTCTTGGTGCCACTGCGCCACAGGCCTAAATTACGAGACAGAATGCGCTGTCCAACGCTGTCCTCCCGGTCCTAGTGTGTGTTTGTCTTTTCAACTGTTGTTGCTCGGCTCATTTTGTCCAGGTGCACAACCCTCTCTTGGGTATAAGATTCTGAATGCGCTACGCTACGACTCGCTCAAGTACGAGTGACGCTATCTCGCCGTGTCTATTACAGACTCCCCGCCCCGGTTATTCCTCCCTCAACGATGTTCAAAGTTCGGTGGACTGGCTCGCGGCCAATCCAAACGACACCAGACCTTAGTACACACTCGCTACCGCCCTCGCCGCCCTCAACCTCGCAGACCCACTCTCTTCCTCCAGAAAAGTCCATGGAAACCTGGCCTCAAGGAGACCTTCACCCACCTCACTGCGACCCTCGTTCACTTCTGAAAACGTGCGCACATGTCCCATATGCTCGTTCGCTCGTTCGTACAGTTTGTCCTGCTCGTTCCGGAACAACAAGAGCAGCCACAAAAGGAGCTCCTCGCGGACGCAACACATGCGACGTCCTCGTCCTGTCCCTCGTCACAGTATGCCAGCTCTGAGCTGCGCAAGATCAAGCAGAGGCAAGTAGCCTTCGTCGTCACTGCCAGCGGAGGCAGCAGACCTGAACATCCTCAACCAATCCAAGCGAATGCTCACAAGGATGGCCATCACCCCAGAAACAACATCGCCATATTGTATTCCCTCATTTGGCGTCCTCTACACGTCTCTTCCGCCCGAACGTGCATTGCAGTTCTGGGTGTGACACTGTTAGGAAACCAACGTGGTCTGTGATCATAGAAATGTCGACGGGCAAACTACCCTCTTTTCTGCACTGGGCCGTGCGGTCTACCCAAGTTCGCGACGTGAATACGACCATGGCTCTGTACGACATGCTTTCGGGCCACACCAAGGGTCAGCAATGTGGCGAGATCGCGTACAACTTCCTCGCTCTAGGCGGTGGGGAAGTAATACCAGGCAGTTCCGCTGGTTCATACAGCGCCAGACTTTTGATGTCGTGGTCTACGATACTTGCACTTCTGCTGTGGGATGCCGTCTTCAACTGTGGGCAGAGAAAACATGAATCATGCTATTCACGGAGATGTCGTGGTCGTTGAAGCTTTTCAACAAGAGCGAATGGAAGGCGCCAGCTGATAAAGTGGTCGTCCACTGTTACCATCTTGTTATTGCCAAGTTCTGACTATCGCCTACAGCCACTCTTAAGAACGATGACGCAGAAGACTTGGGGAGAGGAGTCAGATGGGGATGACTTCAAGCTTCACGAAGAAGCGAGAGCCCTCTGGTTGACTCATGCCAAGGGGAGTTCTGCTCAGAAGCAGCCCACTGGTTGTATCGTCGGAATAATCAAACGTAACTGGCGCGCGTACGTCTTCAACTTTGTATTGGTGTTTTTTTTGGCATGACCTGATTGCTCTTCGTTTAGTTATGTGTGCCACCTTGACACAGCTCCCATTGACGGTATCCACGCCGCTCTCTACACAGACCGTTTTTGCCCTCCCGCTTTTCCGATTGCTCCCCCGCATCCGACTCCGTACTCACCCTCCTTGGCCAAAAGATTCTCGTGATCATCGACCGATGGGACGCGCATTCACGATATCCCGAAGGTCACTTGGTTCATGTGCTCTGAAAGGCAGAAGACAAGAAAACGGAGCAAGAAAGTCCATTGTTGGAGTTCGAAGTGCCATACAGACCCTTTGGGAAAGCTATCTTAGACTGTTTGCCACCAGAAGGTGATCAGTGGATCGTCCCACCAAAGAACCCAGCCGATCAAGTATGGAAAGATCAGATGGACCTGAGGGATCCGGACATATGCAGCATTGATCCACCGGGTGAGTGGTTGGCATATTGAAAACAAAGGATCATCTGAATGCCTGCCTGTAGATGCCAAGATATCGACGATACCCTCCATGCCCGTCATCTCCCTAATGGATACATTGAGGCGGGCGTGTTCCTTTGGACCAAGGAGACAGATAGGGTGTCATGAGCGGTATCCATCCAAGTAGAGGTGAACCGATCGCATTCCCGGTCGACGAGCACTGACCCACACACGTTTTCCGAGCGCATGCCTCTGGCGCATCGCCCTCTCCAACCTCGTCCCCCCTCCCTCTTCTTGATTGCACAGCTCGCCGTTGTCTACCGTGCCGTCAACGTGTTCGCCACCGCGTGGTCTGGCAACGCGAGGCGCAGACTTGTTGGAGGAGGAGCCATGGGACAAGGCTCTCCGGATTTGGGAATGGCACGCTGCAAGCTCGCCGCGGGGTCTGGGGAGTGGGTCGGCATGCCACGCTGACGCGGGACACGGGACTAGTCACTAGTCATGCGTGAAGGGATCGTCCCGGAGAAAGGGGATGGCAGAGGTCAGTCCCTGATCACACTGCTCATGCTCGTTTTTGACATCTTGTGTTCAAGGCACCTTGGAGATGGACGATACTCCACAGCCAAACTCGGTTCATGGAGCTAGCTACCCCGCATTACGTCGGCTTCTTGTCTCATCATGTACTCTATTTTGTGGATGCTAAAGCCACAGTGTCTTTTTACACGCCTTCTCAAGACCTCTTCGGTACAAATAGTCACGATTTCCTCGGTTTCCACCTTGTCTGATGTTCTTTGAGGATGTCCTCGTCATCTGTGATACTATCTACTTTTTTTCACTCTTTCTGTGCTTTGAGTGTCATGTCTTGTATGCGCCACGGTGAAGGGTGAAGTATAAGTGGTATAAGTGCACATAGAGAGAAATGCTTCTCATCCCCTGCACGACAAGGTGGGCATCCATCTGACTTAGGGAATGATCACACAGCGCGGGCCGTAAGCAATCAATAAGTATCAATGATGTGGTATATGGAAGGAGGCATATGCACGACTCCCTGTTTCCTTCCACCCGATACTTTGCCTCACCATTGACGATGACAGGTAGCAACCTGGGCTTGTGTAAGAGCATTTTCTCTTGTTCTCCTTAGGTAGCTTCCGCCTTAGTGTTTAAGTAGGACTAGTCATGGCTTAATATTATCGCCTGTCCAAAAAACGTCTCCGCAAGTCTCAGAGTGGGTCACATAGGATTGTCACTCTGTCACAAGTCATGTCACATCAATATAATATGTTGAATAACTCAAGGGGGCTCATTTTCTAAGGTGAGAGAAGGATTCCAGCAGCTATATATAATACTAATGACTATATTCCAATGATAAAAACATGCCCTGCATGTTGTGCTGTTGTGCAATGTCCACTGGCCAGTGGCTGGTGTCACATGTCACGTGATTGATCTGGCAGATTAGAGGTCATCGGCCTCATCATCGATGCGGCCTCTCCGAGTGGCTCTCGGACACAGGTACGCTCTTGTTCTCTCCACTGCCCCACCCAGCGTCTGTTTTCCGTCTGTTGATGGTATGTAATTTATCCAATGAATAGTTCATACCCTCCTAGCTCCTAGCGTTACAAATTCATCCGCCCATTCACTTTTCAAGAGATTCCATTATCTTCCCCCAACTGATCACACCGACCCTCTTTCTCAGGCTGGCCCTCCTCCAGTCTCCGTCCTCTGTCAAAGATACTGTTCTTCAAGTAGAGCATCTGCGCCTTCATCTCAGGTACATTTGCGATCACTGCGCCCATTCTGGCTCTTTCTTTCCCACTTCAATACAAAACTATGTGGGTCATTCAATTCCATTCCACAGCTATGTGATCACCAGTGGCGTTGAAGCCTAGAGTGACCGTCTGTTGTCATCGTCGGAATGGTGGTTCTGTGACCTGTTCATAGAGTAGTATGTCTCCCACCCACTCTGCGCATCCCTCATCCTCATCCCTAGCCCTAGCCCTAGCGGAGACTTCATCCACAGGCTGATGATTACATCATTGACGTGACATGGTCTCGCTAGAGGGCATGATTGTCGTATGTGTTCCACCCTCGCGTCGGTTCAAGCGCTCAGTAAGAAGTCCTAGGAATGAAACCAAAGGAGATCTGCAGGGTCACCTTGACCCGTGGAACGGGTGTTTGTCGGGCTCCATCGTTGTGTTGGTATTATTTCTTCCAACTAGTACTGTATCCGACGTCGTTGTGAACACACTACATAGCAAGCATGACAATACATTCGGTTGGTCGGTCGTGGAATAGAATGATCAGGTAGCTCAACCGTGGCAATATCACTTATAGCATCCCCCTGATCTGCCATGAGATGCCTTCTGAGGGTGATTGCTGAGGGGTTGTAGAGTAAACTCTAGAAGTAAGTTCAGCCCATTCGGTAGAGTATTCGCTGTGCCAAACCCCAAAGGTTTGGTAGGCTCTAGACCTGATTTCATTGGACCAGGCTATCATATCAATGTTGGCATCTTGGATTGGTTGATAATTGCCCGTTTCCCATTCCTTTAAGGCTTTGATGATCTAAGCCAAAACATAAAAAGAGGGACATTACAATAATGACCATTTTGATCTTACCTGTTGTAATCCAATCGCGACCTCCTCGACTGTACATCCCCCTGGTAAAGGAAGAGCAATCGGAGAAGGACCCGTAGAGCCAAAAATCAGGGTTCTAACGACATGTTCCAATACAATGTCTCCAATTTGTATAGGAATCTAAAATATGAGGTGGTCAAACGATGTCAGGAGTAAAGGAGAAATCTGAATGTCTATTACCTGCTGAGGGGACAAGACACCATAATATGGAGCTCGAGTTAGAATATCATTTACCAATGATCTGTTTTCATCAGTGGTGTTTCGCCCCCCCAGTTGATAATGGTGACATATTGATGCTCTTGCAACATTGAAGGACGCTGCTTGGTTTCTTTGGGTAGACAGAATGAGAGGGTTTGCATAAAGCTTGCCAGTATCCTCGTCTAATTGCAATAGACCTAGAATGACCTGATGAGCGCGACTGACCTGCATGAAGTGCAGAGCGCTTGCTAAAGGTATCTGCAGAGTGGACAATATATTTCCACTTCTACCATAGTGGAGATTTGATGTTCGATGGTTGTGTTGTCCTTGTTGATCCATTATGGTTTCTTCTACTGCGATGACCCTAGGTTGGAGACGAGGAAAATAGGTGCGAAGTAGACAAGTATTTAGGTGTCGAACAAAGCGTGTGGTAAACTTGACAGCAAGATCTGAGGTGGTTTCCTGTAAAGCTCTATTTACTGCGGTTCCATTCCAAAGAGAGTTGTCATGGGTATTAGAGATGGACTTCGTGACCGGGAAATTGTAGACGAAGATGTAGTTGTGATGATGATCACAGATGTTCGGAGTAGAGGGATATAGAATCTCACAAAGATGAATTGCAATGGGCCGTAGAACTCCTAGATAGAAAAGAAGAGGCTTCGCAAGAGATGGAGGTAGCTGCCAGACACATTCCTGGACAAGGCGATCAAGTTGCTTTGCTGGGGGATTGCCTATGGCTAGCATTCCATTGAGCATAAATAGATTTCTTTTGATGTTCTTGGATGGATTATCGTCATAAAGTAATGCAGCAATCTGAAAATCACGAGGAGGGATACCAACGGATTGAACAATGGCACTACAGAGATATCGTTGGATTTGATGATCCAGAAGAAGCCAATCAAAAATGGCTTGTGAATCAATCCAATTTCCTAAGGAGTTCCGCAGAGGTTTCCCATGGATAGAGGATCCCTGAGTCCAAAGCATCTCTTGAACATCTAGTGACATGCTAGAGAAGTATCCTGCATTAGACTCCTGAGCAAAGATAGAATGAGAACTGAGTAGATTGTCACGTAGATCAGTCCACATGAATTCATCATAGTGGTGTTGGCTCTGTGATGATATGGAATGGGAAATACTTCGCTGACAGGATTCCAGAGCCCCAATGACAGCAGATTTAAGGTTGGTGAATGCCAGATCAACTGTTGTTTCATCACCCATGAGTACCGACACACAGTCACCCTGCTGTGAACAGACAAATCTAGTTGTGCCTGATTCCTGGCTTGCTGTCGGAGCAATGATACGCCAAATAGCTTTCATTCTAGAGTATGATGTGGCAAAGTCCACAGGAATGGGCTTCACCCAGATTGCATTCTCGTGTAGATGCCTAGTTCTCAAAAATTAAAACTTAGATATCAAAACGAGAATAGAATACATACGCCAATATTCCAAGAGGTTCATCATGGTCTTCGGCGCCTTCATCCATAAATAGATCTAGTAAAGTAGCTAAGGGGGATGATTGATTTGGGGATTAAAACCAGAAATGCTAGAAAGTCTTACCTGCAGAAGGAGGTATGTCATTAGAGCTTTCTTCGCTGCCAGAGATATCTTGCTCCAGTTGATCCTCTACGACATCCAGATCATCGACCTCTCCAGCATCAAGTTCAGTCTCCAAAGTCCATAGTAATTTCAAGGGCTTTTGCAAGTCAACTCCTATCCAGTGTGATGCGTCGAAGGGTTTGAAATTCGTAGAGTGAAGGGAGTGAAGGCGTGCATCGTGAAACAAGACAACCAAAAAAGTATGCTGAAGCGCTGCGCAATCCGAAGTAATAGAGTTTGCCAGTTTGAAACGTCTATTGGCAAGCAGAGCACCGAAGCATAGAGAGTGGTCAGTGGCACATGCCACTTTGACTTCATCCGCCATAACCTTGTGCTTGACAATTGAGATGAGAACGCTATGTAGTGCTGGAAGGAGATCCATGGACTTGACATTAGAAGATGATGTTAAAGCTCCATATAAGTTCGACAAGGCTGGTAGCTGATCCCCAGTCTTCGAAATAAGTCCATACATTGAACCTAGCATAGACTGGGCCTTGTTCTTGCTTCGTGTCATGCGAATTCGACATATCCACAATAACAAGACCAGCGTGCGCTGAATAGGGCGAGCATAACGAACGAAGGTTTCATCCTCCAGGTGACGAAACTTCGCCCTGGTTCTGATCGATATATGAATAAAGCACATTGAAGGAATGGACGAAACACAAACACACCCAACAGTCAAACTTTTTCGAACATCAGCACTGATGGAGAAAGCGTATCGATTGCCATCTCTAAGATACCCAGGAACCAACCAACAGAGGGCAGAGACTATAGCATAGAAATCTTGATCACAATTTTCAATGGAGGAATGTTGACGACGAAGTGGGGCCTCAGAAATCATCCAAGGGATGTCAAGGGAACCATTCAGTGATTGGATGAAATCTACCCAACCAAGCTCTGCTAGAAAAGGAGCAAATGGTGCAGAGCCATAGTTTGGGTTGGAGGGATTACGAATAATGGTTTGTGGCACGGTCACCTGCACCTGCAACCTCGGCGGTGGGGTCCATCCCAATGGTAGCCTAATAACTTGTTGATAGTCTGACTCCCTTGTGCACATATAGTTGAATGGCCTATGGACATATCGTAACTGAAGGGAGGAGGTTTTCGGTGCGGTGACATTGGGATGAAGGGGAGGAACTCGACCATTACTACCGTTATAATGTTCACGTAGCTTTGAACTCTTCTCCTGACCACGACACGCATTCTGCCAGTGTGGGCAACCTTCTTCAGGGCATTTGTATGCCGGATAAACAGGAAGGCCTGGAATCGGTTCATTGAGATCGTTCGGAATAGAGAACGAAGTGTTGGTGGGAATAAAGTAACCCTGGAAAATGTGGTCCATGAGGGCCTCTCGCTCTCCTTTCAGGATCGATTGGAGGTGACGATGCTTCATAGCCTTGGCAGGTTTGGTCAAATGTTTGAGAAAATGTTGCGGCTGAATGATCCCTTCACAGTCACGACAAAGAAAACCTAGAGCCAGAGGCATATATTCCATGTGCACCTGTTCAAGTCCAGGGCATTGAGAGATCTGAGGGTAGGGAAAAGAAAAATTGATTTGCTGAACATGAGTGGACGCGGAGCAAATTGTGTGCCCGCCAATAGAGAGCAACGGAGTTGAGGTCATCGTTATTTGTATGTTGGGCTGGGTGGTTGAACCTGGATCAGTCTCAATTCCTTGAGGGAGAAGAGATGATGGAGAAGACGACGTCGGAAGCAACTCCGAGTCGGAGGTCCCAGTATCATCTGCACCAGGATCTTATTCATTTGAAATGTGAACCCCCAGTTTCATTGAGGACTGGTATAAGGTGGAGGCTTACGACAAGCTTTCTTGGAAGGATGTGCATGTGCACAGTGCGTCCTTTCATTGCTGAATCTTCTCTTCATAGGGATTTATGGTGCAGTGACTGGGAGTAGCAACTCGGAACAGATGTTAATTGCATTGCGTTAATTAGTTTACGTACAGCTGCCGCCTTCTGCGTCGTACGAGATGTCCTAGTGGACTCTCATAATCCATCTTGGCGGTTCAGACAACGATATCAGGACAAAGATATCAGCCAAAAATAAGGACACGGTTCACAGACTGATATTATCACTGAACTGGCATTGATAAAGATGGCAATGAGGTGAAACTAACCACGGTCATCCTAGACTCAGATCATACCTATAGGTATATGGAATATGAACTCAGGGAATAGCAGGATCGTCAAAGATGAGGTCAGACACCGGGTTGCCGGGGCCGAGCTCAACGGCGACCAGCCGCCTAGCGTAGCTTCCAAAAATGGTTATCTGTTGCCTTCTACCCAGATGACGAGGGGACCCTTCGAGGTGCCCAAGGAGGCTGTGAACAGGACTCTAGGAACACGCCCATCATAAACGCGCTGATGTACTTATGGAGTGCTGCAACTGCAAAAAATCTGAGTGCACAATATCTAGTCCGACATAGACCAGCCTTCTTCATGTCTCTGCAGAGTCTGCACCCACCAAGTACTCAGCAGGACGCCACCGCTGACTGTCACTCTCGCTGTTGTCCTTCCACGTACACCCAACCTCACTGTGGCACAGGTCGACGGTCCCGTCGATGCGTCCCGGACGACGCTCCCCCGTTGGGAGTCGGTAAGTGCCTGAGGAGCGACCAAGACACCATCCTTCGCTCAGTTGCTCTATAATACTTTCAAGAAGGTGACCTCGGGACCAGTCTAAACTGCTTTGACGTTAGAGCGATGGCACTTTGTCATGACCGTTGACTCTTTCCTACCCAGTAAATCTAAGGTCAGTCAAGGCGAATCAATCAAACATGGCGAAGAACTCACCCAGTGACTCCAACTTGAAGGATCTCAGGGACTTGATTTAGAGAATACACTACGAGATGCCACTGAATGTGGTACCGATGTCGAAAACAGGGACGAGTTCCGGATTGCCGGTGTATGACAGACACGATAACATGCGAGGAAAGGGTCAAGGGCGTCGGCGTATAAAGCATATGCGAAAAGGGCCGGAGGCTGAAATTAGCTCGATCAAATCGCGCAGCGAGATACATGCTGGGGTAGATCCATACCGTCCACCGCTCCAGAAGCCACATAAACGGACGTTGTTGCGTGGTTCGTCCGTAAAGAATCACTGGGACAGATATGTCATATCAGTTCCGGAGGCTCGCATGTATGGTTGGGCCATCGTACCTGTGTGCAGCTTCGACATACCGACACGTCGCACTTTGACCGGGGGTAGTGGTCCATCCTTCCTGAGAATCAGGACATGTTCCGGGTACATGGGATCATTGCTATCTCCGAGGCCCAGAGCGGTGTTTCTAAACGGTTCGAAGATGAACTCGCAGGGCAGGGACGCAGAGGGAGGAAAACACACTGATTGGCACCCCAGGTCACCAGGTCAGCATAGCCGTCTTGGAGGGACGTCGGATTCGCCGTTCGGACGGTGGAATTATAGAGATTGAACGCGGTATAGCCTTCCATGTTCTTGGTGGACGTGTCGACGTCCGTGCACTTCAGCAGCATGATCCTGCCACGAGCCGAGTCAGTAGCTAGCTGCGACGTAGAGCGAAAACGACGCTCACACAGCCTCGATGTTGCCTGCATACAATGCCCGGTGGAGCGCCGTCCAATGATTCTCCTTATCTGGGAGGTTGGCATTGATGAAAGGGTGGGCGAGGAGCATGCGTGGATACTTGAGACTCACAGGCTCGGCGGACGCGCACACGTGGTGTAACATGGTGCGGCCGAGGTGGTCGAAAGCGTTGACCTCAGGGGTGGAGGCAATGTTCTTGCGGGTCCAGGACTTGCCGGCGCTGGTGTTCTGGCCGGACTACGGGTTGGCCGCGGAGCGGTCCCGCTCAAGCAGGCGGTGGAACGACTGCTGGTTGCGAAAGGTGAAGTAAAGATGGAGAAGGGTCATGCAGCGCTGGACTCGTGGAGGAGAGTTGGATGGGTCTGCCCCAGAGACATTCGGGCGCCGGGAAGGCATCCTTTTTCCTGTTGAAACCTCGCGCCAGACGCGTAAGGCATGTCGTTCAGTTTCGTCGATTCTATGGATTCCTCTGCATCGAGCTCCATGAGCGTCCACCCCAACGTCAAGATATCAGCACCCACCGACGCGTTCCACAACACTCATCATCCGAAATACAGTCACCCCCGTCCGCACCACGACTCCCTCTGACAGAGCGCTCTTGAGTTCTTGGAACTTACTCTGGTAGGCGGCGATCTTGGCGTCGATCTCCGACATCGCATGTTCTGCGGCCCAGACCCCTGGAGACGATATGAATGGTTGTCACGAGAAGAGAAGATAACGGCGACGGACAGAAGCTTTTCTACTTGATGTATGCGGCGATGAAGTATCCATACTCTGTCACCTGCTTGACAAGAACCGTGATAATCTCGGCGTGCTTTTCGATCATCAACGAAAGCGAAGACGTCGTTCATCGTGCCTGCCAAACGAACGATCTGCTTGTCGCAATTTTTCTGGCTGAGGACCTTATCGACATCATCAGCGAACGGCGATGAAGTGAACTCGACGCGACAAACCTTGTTCGCAGCTGACAAAACAGACCAAGCCAGCGATGCATATGGGTGAATCTGTGTAGCGTTCAGGCCGTGACACAACCGAGACGCTGGTGGCCACATACCCCGGCGATGTTGGACACAATCGTATCGAATTGCTGTGTCCTCTGCAACAGAACAAGCCACATATTCTCGAACGTCTGTTCGGCTACTGCAGCGATGTGTGAACTCCTGATCTCCTGTGCTATGGCTACAACCTCTGGACCGGTGCCGATGATAGATTCTATGCCACCGGCGGCGGCGGGAGTGACGGCGACTGGGCCGACGGCTTCATTTGCCTCAACGATGGGATCCATAGCTTGACATTGATCTGCGTCAACAGCCCCACGTGGCTCGGTCAACGTGAACTTGATGATAACCCCGACGAGATCGGATGTAGTTGATGTATCCTTGCGAAGAGTAGCTTCGAAAACTGCGATGCAAAACCGTTGATTAGTTGGCCAATATTCAATGCGAAATACCTCATACCTCTATCTTTTGATCCACCCAATGCCCCACCCAAGGTATCCAAGAAAGTTCTGACGTGCGTGTCCTTTCCTATGAGATGTTGCTGGTAAACATTGACAAGGAGGACGGACTAATCATCCCATCGCTGGTGATGGTCAGCTTTCCTGGAGAAGCGGAAAGAGCGGGATGCCCACAAAGAAATGTTATCACCCTACTTGGTCTGGTTTTCGACTCCATCGCAACACTAGTTCACCTTGAGGTATCGTCGACGAGAAACTGCACGTAGTATTGTCTTGCCTGAGGGAACTTGCGTCACGACTGAGCTTGCAGCTCGATGTCTGAAAGAAAGTTGACTTGGAAACTGTGGAAGCTTGAGCGCCTCGACCTTACCCTTGATCGATTTCACCCTGGAACATGTTCAGCGAGGATGATTGGCATGCAAACAGGTACCTACATGTGGTCACTTTGAGCTGTGTTTGCCGCGTTCATGCTGTTGGGTAAATAGATGATGTGCGGGAGGAGGAAAGGGCAGTGGGGACCGGGAATTGAGCAAGGGGGAGTGCCTTGAACAATATTCAGGGTCTGGTCTCCGGGGTCTCCCGGTGTCAGTTCCGTGGCCCGGGCCGGTGGTCGACGGGAACCGCAACAAACGGCTCTCTTCGGATGGATGGGAGAGTCAAATGTCTTTATCTCGCTCGCCACTCGCGGTCAGGACCGACGGGTGTTTCCCTCACAAGGCGCAACGACAGCGAACACGACCACCCTCGTGGTGAGAGCTTTTTAGATCAACGCATTGGATCGGTCTCACTCGGTAGGTCACCGATAAATGACAGAGCACACTGACAGGTATCAGAGAAATGCACTCAGATGAGCAGCGACGGGAGGGGCGAAGCCGGAGTCCATGACGAGCTTGGCTGTGGACGTGGATGAGGCACCCGATTCTGTTGCCGGGATGCTCGTCAACGTGACTTTGCTCCAGTCAGTTAATCTGGGCTCCCTCCACACGAAGCAAACAGCGGTATTTTTATTATGATCTCGGCATAACCTGGTCCACGATGTAAACGTTAAACCTTTGGTTTACCATGGCAGGATGACTGAGGCGCACTTGGAGACTCGTTAGGTGGAGGTGTCCGTGATTGCTGGGGCAAGCGCAGCGGTAGGGCAGACAAGGTCGCTTCCAAACGCTTTAAGCTCTGGTTCAAGCTCAGAAAAGCCTTTCGGACGGCCTGAACGAGGTTCGGGAGTGGCATCTCGTAGATGGCGAGTTTGGGTACGGCAAGATAGGTCAGACCTGGACATTGGGTCAGATGGATGGGTGAACGTGGAAAGGATGGACCTTTTAGGACAAAAAACTCGTCGTCTTGTAAGGGACGAGAGACGAGATCGAGCGGAGGATACGGGGTGGCCTTGCGCTGTGGGGGCGTGAGCACAGAAGGAGAGTAGAGAGGAGGGGTGCTCACCGGCAGGCCCCTTGGTACGGCGTCATTGCGAGCGACGACGCGGTCGACGGTGGCTTTGATCTTTGAGCGAAGTCTGTTGCGCACGACAGAGGACTTGCTCTGGTTTTTGGGGGATGTGGAAGAGTAGACCAACATTCTGCAGGCGTCGGGGAGACGCCGTCAATGTTAGACCACCATCCTCGGCGTCGGGTGGGGGCGCGGGCGCGGGCAAGGCCAGTCGCGAGGAGGGGGTTGGCTGGGATGAACTCGGCGGGCCGGTGGAGAAGGGTGTTGTGGCATACCATTGTTTGATGGTGCCGTCTGCGGAGGCGGAGAGGACAGTGTTGGTCGCAGACCATACGAGGTCCCATATTTCGTCGTGGTGGGCTGGGTGCAGACGGTGCAATCGCTGTGACACACCGCCACAGGCCCTTCGGCATTGCCTTTTCCGGATGGTTAGTTTAACCCGTCCCAACTTGAGGTTGTATACTTCGAAGTTACTTCACTTCGAACTTTGAAGCATGAGCTTCACTGATCTCGACATTTACAGTAATGCTACGTCACTCCAGAAAACGATAATACGTGGCTGACGCATGGAAGTCGCCAAGCGAATGTCAAAATGACTCCGGGATAGAACCACGGTTTTGAGGTACGTATGCTATTCAATCCGCGATGCAGTACCTCGAGTGTAAGACACTGACATGTAGAACTTCCATGCTCTTCGCGCGAGCTCCTCTGAACATCTGGAAATGCTTCAGAACGTCAAACCAGGAAATGTCCCTGCACCTACCCCATCAGCCGGTCCACCCATGCAAGCGGGTAAAACTGTATGTCGGGTCATGTGGGTCGCGTGCCTCTTACAACCATGCCTGCTCATTCACCTCGTCGACATAGCAGCTTCAAACCTGCGACGACTACACGTGAACGCGCGGCAGCAGCAAGAAACTCCCAATCCAGGGACGTCATTCACGTCAATCGACGCCTGCCACTGCCACTGTCGCCAACACCTCGTTCACCTCATTCATTTCACGGAACCAGGACAGTCCAAATAGCGTCAGCAGCAGCGCCGACAGTCCAAGTCCCTTCACTGACTCCGTCCACGACGGCCAGGGCACCATGGCACCCCATTCAACAGGCCTGCTGCAGCGAGGACGAGGGGACGCAGGTGCGCGATACGCCGCGCTTCGTATTCTCACCGGCCCTCCAGCAGCGCCAACGTCCACAGAGGCCATGATACCATGTTCACTCATCCCCGCCCACTGGAAACTGCCGTCGCGACACGCTTTGTCGGCTCCCCTCCTCGTTATGGACGTTGTGAGATGTGCTAGAGCGACCAGGGCAACGAGTAAGGGTGGCATGAGAAGAGCGCATCTGGGAGCGGTTGAACTCAAAGCTGGCGCCAAGGCAAAAGGACAAGCCAAACGGCATCACACACGGACCAGTGACTTTCACCTAGATGACAATGCTGGCAACTTCACGCACAGGTTTGCCGTGTACGGGAATCCGGACGTGCCAAACGATGCACTATTCGGTTTGACGAAAAAAGCTCCACTAATGGTTAAGTAGCCACCCATTTTTCTATGGGACAGATAAACGAGCTCTGAAAATTCGTAGGTACGATGGATGTCGATAGTCGCCCAGCATCAAGACGAGCTGCTGAGCGCAGTGATGTATTTGATCGCCGTTTCTATGGAACTGAGGTATCACACATTCTTCGCTGGTAGTGGATGAATCGAAGCGATCTTCCGAGATGGCATGTAAACCGTGTTGCAGCATCTTTACGTTTTTTCACCACTGCGCATGTTTCGTCAAGACAACTACATAGATCTGGGAATCGAATTCTGAAGCTTTGTGACTTTGTGCCAACTTACCTAATTCCGATTGTTCGCCGCCTTCTGAGGGGTCAGTGCAAGGAGGTTCTCCGAAAGCCGTAATAGTGAGATACGAAGTTGACAGCAATTTGCTGTGTGACTATACATTACAGCATTTCCCTGGCTCAAGAGAGAAACACGTCTATCACTTTCGTCGGGTTCCGATTCCGCTCCAACGATGCCCTTTCCAGTAGCCCAAAGCAGTTGAATGCCACTAAGGATGTCATTGGCGTTCTCTGCCATGGCTTTCTCGAGATCCTTCGTCGGTAAGTAAGTCACCTTGATAGTCTTTCCAATGCGACGTCCATAGTCGCTAATGATGATGTCGTTCAGGCACTGCGGGGGTGGTAACTTGTCACGAAACGGGAATGACGAAGGATGACTTACGACCCTCAATCCAGAAACACCGAGAGTTGAGCTTGGAACTCGGGAGCCCTGTGAGAACATGGGTAACGTAACCTGCATCACGATGGGTGGTGAAGGATACGTCACGGGTGCCATCCCCAGCAACCAAAGCCTCTCCCTGGAAAGGATCAATCCGCCGTAGTCCCTGAGACACGCTAATAAAGATCGGCGCCAGAGGAAAGAGGCCATTTTGCGTATGCAAGCTTGAAGAGGATGCCCGAGAATGATCCACTATAGAACACTGTCATGGGTACTCGCCCGAGCCTCTGGGACATATCGTCGTCAGGTGGAACACCAGCCCACTGAGGGATTCCAAATTCTGATGAGATGAACAGGTTGACATTGGCGACCTTCGAGGCTTCGGCGAAGTTGAGCTGGGATGTCCAGATTCCCGCGTGATATGATGACGTCGATCCTGGTCAGCGCAGAAGACAAGGAATCGACAGCGTCGCAGTTGACAGCCGCAACCTTTGCTCCCAACCCTACCAGGGTCGCTACGACTCCATTGTTAGACCCCTGTATTTCGAAAGCTGACACCGAACAGACTCACAATGGACAGCACGATCATAGACAACACTAGGAGGGGCGTCGAGTCAGGTTCCCTAACGTGGAGTGCGCTCGGTATAGGCGGTCGCTCCGACGTTGGAGACTTGACACCCAGCTCTTCGTCCTGACTCATCAACATGTACAAGATATTTGGTCGTATCCAGGAGGTGTGCCGCGAGGGTCTGCGAGAACCATCTTGTGAATATTCCTCTTGAAGAGCATGGACAAACGTCTTGCAGGAGGAAGTGGCAGCAAGGACTGTCCGGCCCACCAGGTGGACAGGGGAACTTTACTAGGTGAGGAGATTTATGTACAGTTGATATGCTCGTTCGAAGTGAGGTTGAAATCGTAAAACGCAAGCCTCGAGGCGTCCCACATGAGGTCCAAGATCCCCGCCCCAATCCCAGACACAGTCTGCAGCTCGACCAAAAGGACATGGGCCTTGTCTGAAACACGTCAGAGACCCCGCAAACATGACCGCTGACCTGACTCACAGAGTATGCTGTTCAGACAGACGGGGACGTGGTTCTTGATGTTCAAAGTGCGCAGATCGGGGTTCCAAAGCTGTGGGACCGTCTCAAACCGGGAACTATAGTCGCATCCGGTCTCTGCCCCAGTGGCGAGCTCGCTGTACAGCTCGGCCGCCTGTGCGTCCGTCAGAGAGCGTCGGGTCATGGACGGTCTGGTAGTCTTCGAGGTATGACTCTGGGCACGGCGACCGCATAGCGAGCCATGGAATTGGTCTGGCCGGTGTATGGGCTCGTCGCTTGAATAGCATGATTCATCGACCACCACGCAAGCTCTGCCTGAGCCCTCTCTCTGTCAGCAGGAGCGAGAAACGATCACGGCGAAATGCATACCTCGGCGCTCAGCAAGCCACGCGAAAGGATCGACGTGTCACTCGTTGTGGTCACATAGTCTGAAAGCATCTGGACAAAAACGTCAGATCGGATCTGACATCCAATATGTGCGACCCATGTGGATGAACAACGGCGGTTTAGAACGATCCAAGTCTTCAGAAACATGAGACCAGCACAACCAACCGGAAATGTCATCACAGCAGGTCCAACCCCCATTGGGTATGAATCTGAAATTCTCGATCTCGTCCATGAAGTTTTGCAATGTGCCATTGACGGCATCGTACAGCTTTGACTTGAGCAACCACTGCATGATCCAATAATTGTCCGAGAGTGTGTGCACGTGCGCACATCAGCCCCATCGAAACCCAAACAAACAACGAAAACCTCACACTGCTCCCTGAATCGACCGCCGGGAACGACGAAGCTGTGGTTGAGCGGTATGAACGTGCTCTCGCATGCGCCGTCCCCATATCCCACGGATCACCGTCTGGTTCACCACCCTCGTGAGCTGCGCCCAGTACCCATGCACGATCCACGAGAACGCCTTGAGCAGTAGGTCTGTGCGTGTTCAACATGGAAAAGTTGGCCAAGACTTGCTCCGCCGACTTTCGGGTCAGCTTGTCCACAATCGTCTTGGTGTCCGAGTAAGGCTGCACGAGGTTGACGCTCTGCAACAACTTTTTTCACACGTAAAGTCAGTTGTCTGTTCTCGACAACACTAGGGACTCACCGAGCCAGGACAAAAGATCTCACCAGGGCTGGATGGGCGGAAGCGCAGCCTACGAAGGCACCAAAGAGCCTGGCGGGACCATG
>JBBPMC010000072.1:0-49689 GCA_038090115.1 Strobilomyces echinocephalus | reverse complement strand
TGCCATGCGCCAGAACCTCTTCGACAGCGTCCCCGACAACATCCTCGCCCTCGCCGCACCCGTCGCCGCCTACTGGCTCCTCTCTCTCTTCTTCCACGGTCTCGACGTCTCCGGCTGGACGTGGCTCGACAAGTACCGCATTCACGAGTCCAAGGAGGTCACCTCCCGCAATCGCGCCACCCGCTCGCAAGTCTTGTGGGCCGTCGTCCTCCAACACACCATCCAGACCGTCCTCGGCTACTTCTGGGTGCCTGATCCCCCAGAGGTCTCGCCCGCAAAGTGTATGGCAGAGATGCAGGCCGTCGGCAGGACCTTGGTCCGTCTCCTGACGTGGTTCCTCGGCCCGGACGTGGGCAGCCACATCCTGGACCGTCGTGGCGCCGACCTCACGCACTGGCTGTACTGGTGGGGCGTCCCCGCCGCGCAACTGCTCTTCTCCCTGTACGTCCGCTCCGCTTGGCGACCGCGTCTCCATCTCACTTGAATTTCCGGCAAGATTCGTCGTCGACACATGGCAGTATTTCCTCCATCGCTGGATGCACACCAACAAGTTCCTCTATAAACACCTCCATTCCGTGCATCATCGGCTGTACGTGCCGTACGCGTTCGGTGCGCTATACAATCACCCTCTCGAGGGACTACTGCTCGACACTGTCGGCGCCGCGGTGGGCGAGGCCGTCGCCAGACTCTCCGTCCGACAGTCCGTCTTCTTGTTTGCGTTCAGCAGCATGAAGACGGTCGACGACCACTGCGGGTACAGCCTGCCCTTTGACCCGCTTCAGATGCTGAGCGGCAACAATGCGGACTATCACGACATTCATCACCAGGTGCGCACGTCCGTCGATGGCCGATCTGCGACCCTCACGGGCGAGTCTCAGGCCATCGGGATCAAGTACAACTTTTCGCAGCCCTTCTTCGTTCACTGGGACGTGCTTCTGGGAACGAGAATGACGAGAAAAGACATTGAAGAGCGTAAGCGAAAACTCAAGACGACCTAACACTTGGGGTTCAAAACGGCGTAACATATGCACGCTATCTGGTTTCGTTGTCTTCATATAGACGCTATTTATATGTCAGACGTCGTCCAATTTTCCTTAATCTTGCATAGGTTCCTGTTTGTAATATTCTAGCGAACGTCTTAATGATGCGATGCCTGCCCATCTTAGAGTTGGCCTTCAACGGGCACACATATTGTGCCAGATTCCGTACCATGCTATGTATGACAGGGGCCACCAACTAAGCTAGTGATCTTCTCCACGCTTGCCATGTCCCAAGATCAGTTCTTCCCTCCGATCCGACAGCTTGCAGACAAGGCAGACGGCCTGTCAGAAGAGCCCACCGCCGTCGATGGCAACGTCCAAGACGATCAGCCTCTGGAAGAGATCGAATCGCTCTGCATGCGATGCGGGGAACAGGTGAGCTCCCAGCCGGGTCCCGTCTGGGCCGCTAACGATCGCAGGGAACGACGCGGATGATGCTCACGTCCATACCCTATTTTCGCGAAGTCATCCTGATGAGCTTTCGCTGCGAACACTGCGGGGCGACCAACAACGAGATCCAGTCCGCGAGCGCCACCCGAGGTGGGTGGGCTTCAACTCTTTCCTCCGAGCCCTCAGTTTCGACGCTCGCTGACTCGGACGCGTAGAGCTCGGTGCGACGTACACGCTCAAAGTGCTCCATCAGGCGGATCTCGACCGTCAGATCGTACGCTCGCGAGCGTGCGAGATCGTCGTCCCCGAGTTTGAGCTGACGCTCCCGCCCAACGAGCGTGGGCAGCTCTCGACGGTCGAGGGCCTCTTGCGCGACATCGTCGCGGACCTGGGCGCGGACCAGCCGCTCAGGCGGATACAGAACGAGGCGGTGTACGTCAAGATTCAGGAGATCGTCGACGGGCTCAACCAGGTCATCGGCGACGACGACGACGGCGGCAGCGGGCGCGGAAGACAAGCCCGTCGTCGACAAGAACAAAGACGATCCGGTCAAGCGGCCGATCACGATCACGCTGGATGATCCGTCTGGGAACTCGTTTTTGGAGTTCGTCGGGAGCATGGCCGATCCAAAATGGAGTTTCAAGACGTATACTCGGACGCCCGAGCAAGCCGCTCGATTGGGACTCGCCGTGCAAGAAGAAGAATCGAATGGCGCGGAGGAGAAACAGGGGGATCAGAAAGGACATGATAGAGACGGCGAGGGTCTGGGAGGAAAGAACGATGAAATCTTTGAGTTCCCGGGGGTTTGCCCGCGTTGCGGACGTCCGCTCGTCACCCGAATGAAGAACGTATCTATTCCCTATTTCAAGGCAAGTCGTTTCTGGTCGTGCGATCCGGGAGAGCTGACGGGTACTGATCAGGAAACGATAATCATGTCTACTAATTGCGAGAGCTGTGGATATCGTGACAACGAGGTTAAGGGTAGTTCAGCGATCTCGGAGAAGGGAAAGAAGATCACCTTGAAAGTAATCGACCAGGAAGATTTGGGGAGAGATATCTTAAAGGTCGGTTTGACTTATTTCCTTCATCGGTGCAAGGGACGACTGAAAGGTTTCCAGAGTGAAACAGGAGGGTTGATGATCCCAGAAATAGACCTCGTCCTTCAGCACGGCACGCTAGGGGGACGGTTTACTACCCTGGAAGGAATCTTGGATCAGGTCTACGAAGAGCTCTCCCAGAAGATACTTTTGACGGGTGACTCGAGCGCGATTGGGGGAGAGGACCGCGAAAAGTTTAATAAATTCTTAGGCGATCTGAGCTCAGTTGAGCGTTTCACCATCATCAGCGCGTTAGACGTCATACTCACCACATACTCTCAGATCAAACGAGTCGAACGAGAATTTACTCTCATCATCGATGACCCTATGGCGAATTCGTATGTGCAAAACATTTACGCGCCAGATCCAGACCCAAACATGACGATCGAGACTTACGAGAGAACTTGGGAGCAAAACGAAGAGCTGGGCATAAACGACATGAAAGTCGAGTCCTACAGCGGGGACAAACCGGTGGATGGTGACGCTGATAACTCGTGATCAGAACTAGATGCCGTTCGTTATAGACTACGTGTCCGCATATCCAAGTCAAGGAATATGTCACGTCAACTGCATCGAAGGCCCTCACCAGTCGGCCCTCTTGAATCGCACGCAACTGACCCTGATTTTTCAGTCTTGCAGACACTCAACTTGATGTGCCTTTGTTTTACGCGCCTGCAGTGCGGTGACGCGCTTCTGCGAACAGGGACACCAGTCTTTAAGGTCACTCGAAATCTCGCTGGCAAGGCGGGCAACCTTAAGGGGGGCGATCAGATACACATAGGTCGGCGCTGCCTGTTAATTTCGGGTTGTCCGACGGAATTCTACTCCGTGACAGTCTACTCACGACAGTGAAAAGACGCGGATGTGTGAGTAACAGGAAATCGGGGAGTAGTGGATGCAATCAGAGACGTGGCAGGAAGCCTGGCAAAAAGGATGAGACTTAGTGCATACGAACCGATGAGAGACCGATATGTACAGCGCGTGGAGATCAGAGATCATGATACCGTCTATAGCTGGTCCGCCTTTTCGTCGATTAGCCGTCCCACCTTCCATTGATCAGACCACAGATGGCGCCTCGCCAGATCCGCTTGGTTCACTTGGAACTGCGAACAGTTGGCTTGTATGACGTGGATGCCATATCTTGGGACAAAGTCTGGACGATCTCCCACATCTGGGACAGAGGGCAAAAAAGAGAAGAAACCCTGATCCCGCTTTCTGGAATTTCCTGGAAATCGACATCGTTCTCGAGCGAAGATCGATTCAATGTCATGTTTGAAAAGACCTGTCAGATCGTTCGACCGCGCGGTGCAGAATACCTATGGATCGACGCCGCCTGCATTGATCAGGATAAGGACGAGGAAAAGCTGGAACAGGTGCCATTCATGGGGACAATATACTCGAAAAGCGCTGGCTGCGTCGCCTTCGGCACGCTAACCCCTGATGATCGATTCGTGCAGATCGCGTCCACATACGACGACGGACGGAAAGCTTGGGTTTGCGATTGGTTCGAGAGAGTGTGGACGTTTCAGGAACTCCAGCTACCCAAAGTACTGTTCTTCGTCTCCGGAGATCACGTTTTATCGCGTGACGAGGTCTATCTCTCCATCTTGATGATGTCGCCGTTCCTCACATCCCCCCATCCATCACCCCCATCACACCTCAGCGAACCCACACTCTCTGTCCAGGATATACTCAACACGCTTTCGCCTTTGTCGAGAACAAATACCCAGCGCTCGCTAATGCAAACCAGCAAGCGTGGCTGTAGCCGTCGTTACATCCACGACAAGGTTTACGGAATCCTTGGTGTTCTTGCTCAACGATTCACGGGATTGAAAGTGGATTACAGTATCAGCCTCAAGCAAGCGCTACTAAATCTCATGATGTTAATGCCGTCGAAAGATGTCCTTGACACGCTCACGTTCAACACGGTCTCCCCTGCAGACGGCGTTCACGACGGTCTTCATTGGTCGGGGATGGTGATGCTCGAAGGGCCCACGGAACACCCGTCCTACGAAACGGACATTCATCACCCAACGAACGCACTCGTCGTGGCTACGGATGGGGGGCCATGCACCACTCACGTCCATAACGCACCGCTCTGGCAGGTCGTGGTTACGAAGCCCGAGAGCTCCCACGGAGAGTCAGCGGACACCCACGTTCGGACTTGGCCTTCCATTGTCTCTTTCTCCCGGTATGCAGGGCTCACGGACGACCTTTCCAAGGTGGAGCGGTCTGCAGGGTATGCGGATGCCATCGGGAGGGCCGAGAGAAGTCTGGCGGCGAACTGGAGTTTGCTCCGGCCGTTGCTCGAGAAGGGCGCCAGCGCCGGCTGCGGTGGGGACGAGCTTTTGTCTATCCTCAAGGGTCCCCCTCGCAGCGGTAACGACCGGCCTGGGGGTGTACCGCCCAATAGGATGGGAGACGCGAGTCTGTTCGGGCGGGAAGTTACGGTGCTCGTTTGCAGGTCCAAGGCGGACGGATCGTTTCATTATGGGATTGTGGTGACGCCCAACGAGGATGGTGTTACCTGGCATAAAGTGTGCGCGGCAGCATTCTCTGATGGTTGTGTCATAGCCAGCAGCAGGACTCGCGTAGAGAGTTTGGTCGTGATTGGCAAGTAGTAGTAGTGGTGTAACCGTTCAATTGCAAACTCGGCGCGTTCACCAGCAACACTCTGAAGTTGAAAACGATCACGGCAAGTATTTTGGGAGCTATCAGGCTGTGTGATGGAAACCCTGCGGTGTGCAGACTACTAGGGTACTGTGGAAACACAGAGACCTGGATGAAAAGACCTGGCAGGCACTGCTGGCGCAATGATCCCCACGCAAAGAGCTCAATCGAATTTGAAACCACCGTTCGTGTCTCTCACCACTCACCCTCTGGGTTCTGCATCACTTGAAACAGGCAGACCTGGTCCAACCACCTGACGTGTGCTTCCCTGTCACCTTCGAGTAAGGACTAGTCCTGTGATCTTATCTAACTATCAGCACATTCACATCCATTTTCCCGAAGCCAAGTCGCGATTTGCGATGCGCCCTTCATAAATCTTGTCGAGCCATCCAACACGAATTTGTCATTGCGGAAGCTCGATGTTCGAGAGCGGCCGCCCCTCGCTGGCAGGGTGAGCAATTCGGTCAGCATGACATGACTCGGCGCCGCACGTTAATTTCGGTCTCTGGCGATATTTGGTGACGTGGCACTGTGCCTCAATTGGCCAACACAATGGGCCAACGATGTGAGAGCCATGTACCTCATTCCTGATTGCAGTTCCGCCGCGCGCCAGTCTGCGTCAAGTTGTATACCGCCCGTCGTCTTTATCTCAGCTGTCCCCTCCTTCTGTGTCGCTCATCGCTCTTGGTCTCGTTCTGTCGTTCAGGCAGTTCGCGACTTATTGTCGCTCAGACACATTTTTTCCTTGCCACCTTGTCTCTAGCTACTCCAGGTGTGTCTTATCATACGTCTTATCATAGTGTGGTTGTTCAAAACAACCCACCCTGTCAGGTCACCGCAATCCCGCTGAGGTCACAGATGATCGATGATGCCTGACAAGATTCGCTTGATTGACCTGAGAGCGCGATCGGTATCCTGGCATGAAGTGGATGCCATATCCTGGGACAATGTGTGGACGATCTCCCACGTCTGGGACAGAGCCGGGGCAATCACGATCCCCCTTCGCGGCGTTTGTTGGAAGTCGACATCGTTCTCGAGCGAAGATCGATTCAATCTGATGTTCGAGAGGACACGTCAAATTGTCGAACCACGTGGGGCAGAATACATTTGGATCGACGCCGCCTGCATTGACCAGGATAACGAAAAGGATAAGGAGGAGCAAGTTCCGTTTATGGGGACCATATACTCCAAGAGCGCTGGCTGTATTGCCCTAACACTATCGCCCGATAATCGGTTTGTGCCGATCGTCTCCACACACGATGACGGCCGAAAAGTTTGGGTCTGCGATTGGTTCGAGCGAGTGTGGACATTTCAGGAACTCCAGCTACCCCAAAAACTGCTGCTCGTCTCCGGAGATCATGTTTTGACACAAGACGAAGTCCATCTCTTCATCTTGATGATGTCCCCTTACCTCACATCCCGCCATCCATCGCTCCAATCTCTTCCAAATTACCCCACTCTCTCGATCCATGATATTCTCAACACTCTGTCTCCATCTTCGAAGTCCCATACCCAGCGCGCATTGATGCAGACTAGCAAGCGTGCGTGTAGCAGTAGTCATATCCAAGACAAAGTCTATGGCATTCTGGGTGCACTAGATGAACCTTTCCCTAAGCTGAAAGTCGACTACAATATCAGCCTCGCACAAGCAGTAGTGAACCTCATGTTGCTGATGCCGTCAAACGATGTTCTTGACACGCTCACGTTCAACACGCTTCCCGGCAGCGACATCCACGACGCCCTTCATTGGTCTGGGATAGTAATGCTCGATAGGCCCACGGAACATCCGTCCTACAAGAAAGATATATACTATGCGACACGTGCGCAGGTTGTCGTCGCAGGCAATGCTCCAGAGTCGGCCCGCGCTTATACCCACGTCTATGATGCACCTCTCTGGAAAGTCGTAGTCACGAAGCCGGAGGACACCCACGCAGCGGTTGACGACGACCGGGTTCGGGCTTGGCCCTCCTTTGCTGCCATCTCCGGTTATGCCAAGCTCGCAGGGGACTTTTCCAAGGTGGAGAGGTCCGCGGATTATGCGAGCGCCGTCGAGAGGGCTGAAATAAGTCTCGAGTCAAACTGGAAATTGTTCGAGCCCTTGCTCGAACAAGGTGTTAGCACCTGCGGCAGGGGAGAGGAGTTTTTGTCTTTCCTTGTGGATCCGCCTTTTAAGGCTAAACGCTCGAGGGGTGGTATACCACCCAACAGGCTCGGAGATCCGAGTCTGTTCGACCAGGAAGTCACCGTCCTTGTTTGCAGGTCCAAAGCGAGCAAACTGTTTCATTATGGGATCATAGTGACGCCCAACGAAGATGGTTCATGGCACAAAGTGTGTACGGCGTCGTTCTCGGATCGTTGTGTCGTAGCCAGCAGCAGGACTCGTATAGAGCGTGTAGTCGTAATTGGCAGGTGACAGTCGCGGACTGTCGATGAAGTTTGCTCACTCGGTTGAGTCGGCAGACATAGCGCGCGATGAACAAAGTGAACAGCGTCGGCCCAGCACCGCGTTTCTGCGCTCCCGATGGGGACGATCATCAAAGCACTCCAGAACGTGCACGCCATTTATCAGGTTGTTCAACACCTTCGGCGAGGGCACCGCAGAACCGACGTCAATCTGTCAAGTTGATTGCTTTTCCAATGATTCGTTCAAGTTGGACTCCGCACCTTGCACGAGTCTCCCTTGGCGAAACCAAAACTTGAATGTCAACTGACGTCGTCATATGTCTACCTGCAGAAAAACGCCAGCGGCTCACCACAATGATAGAAAGTAGTGACCAGACCGTCTAGGTCGAGAGCTACGCAGCGACACGCCTTTCTATAACTTGCTCCGTATGTCTCGCCAAACTCGTCGAGGAGCTGAATCCAAGGTCAGCAGTGACTAGTACCGCGTTGTCGCGCCGCTTTGCCGTTCGCCTTGCTCCACCCTACCCGCAAATGGTTGACGACGCTCGCTTGCGTGAAACCGCCCCCCTGGGAGAGTGCTGCAAAGAACGTCGCTGGTATTATGCAGCCCTTGGGACTGCGACCGAGTCATCGGTGAACGAAAGAGTGCTCGTGCCTTTCAATGCCTTCCATGTGTCTGACAACGCGGTCCGTCATGACGCTGACGTCAATGAATTTAAACATCAGAGGAATGGCGCGTGGTTTGCGAAGCGGATTTACAATTTGTCGGAGCTGTATTCAAAGAGCGAACAACTGGTGTACAAAAACAATACCGGCTTAGAGGCTTGGTACAGGCTCACCGTAATACTTGATACGGACATCAGCACCAGGGAATGGTGAAAGGACGAGGGGGATCTGGGACTAACAGGAATTGATCAAATAGCAGGAGACAAAATGAGGTGGTGCGAATCATCACAGTACGTATACCTATCGACTTCCACCCGACGTCACCGTGAGTTAATTTAGCGTTGGCATGGGAGGGGTGGCAAATTCTATGAACAAGTCAGCACACTTTAACCTGACATCCGCGAAACTTACGACGTGTCCCAAACATCATCATCATTGCGGCATCCGCACGTTCTTTCGGATCGAGGAATGGATCTTTTACCTTGGATACAATTAATTGGAACTCTGTGTCGGTTAGGCCATCATCATCTACAGCTTCGGGCTCTACTACATCGGAATGCATGCTTCCACGCGGATCCTGTACCACACACTGCTCACCTGCAGAGCTTGAAGCCTGAGTCGTGGTTATGGGCCCAGGACTATGCGCAGGTCGATAGAATATCGCTGTAACAAGACGAGATATCTGCTGTGCAACCCGCCGCACACGCGGACTGGCAGATTGACCATGCTCTCGTATGAAGTGGTCCAGCTTGTAATATGCATTGATAACCATACAGAGAGAAGACAGAACAGGGAGCTCCAAGGTTGCACGCAGATTCTCGACGGTGAAAGGGGGAAGAGGGTCATGAGGAGGTGTTGCCGAGCGGAGATAGTCATCATAAGCAATCCAGTATGTCCAAGTAGGATGGCTTTTTGGTGGAGGCTGACCCTGGACGTAAAACATCCGATCGTTTGCAATGACCAGTGGTTGACCATTTGGAAGAAGGGCATGAGGATGAAGGACCATGACTTCCCAGTGTGGGTCGACAAAAGGTGGAAGGGTGACCTATACTTAGTTCGCCATCAGAATCCAGGACAACAACGTCAGAAACACACATCCAATGGCCTCCGAAAATAGGTCTCAAGCTTATCCCATTTAGTATTACTGGCAATTAGAGCGTCAAGCATAGCTTGAGCGTCACTTTCTGATGGCACAAAACAAAAAGTTCCGTAAACATCCCAGTGGACGTGGAGACTGGCCTCTACTGAAAGGAAGTCCACAGTCGGTTATATAGCATCTGGAAAGTCTAGGACACTCACAAAGAATCGCATTGTTGGGATGGTTTAATTGGCCCGTGCGTAACATAGGGTCACAAACCCTTTGTCGAGCGAGGAGAGCCTCCTGAGGTTCCATCAGATACCAAAAGTTGTAAAACCATAAAACTCACCACTTCTGTTCGTCTTGCCGGATTTGAACGAACAGCAGAGATCAAACGCGCAGCCTGCAAGTCAGCCGAGGCTGAACCAGTCAGGAAAGATGTTTGATCACAGGCAATGAGTTCGTGTTGAAGAATCTTGTCTTCACCAGGCTCGGAAGGCCACCCCCTGTCCACGAGCGAAGCCTCGGATGGAGGAGTAAGTGGACATGGTAAAGGCTCTGTACAGCATGAGATGTGCGGGTTGGGGGGTAGTTTTTTGATAGGAGGCATGAACACCCTCAGTTGGTTCGATTCCTCGTCGAATTGAATGAAAGACATGGTCCATGGAGGTGGTTGTGCATTGCTTCAAAAGTCGGGAAATGCCGGCGCCCTCATCACTTCAGTTGAATGACACGCTCCGTGCTTGGGATAAGATTGTCGTGCTAATCATGAGGTCCTAATGCTAAAATTTGGGCTGGTAATGTGGGATGAACAGTTCTTGGAATGACATAAAAACGGTCCATGATGTGGATTGCGTTCGTAAAGAGAGAAGTTGCGGTGACCGAGAAAAAAAACGTAGGAAAAGTGAACAGCGTCGACCGGGCACCGCGTTTCCGCGTGCCCGACGGCGACGATCATCAAAGCACGTCCAGAATGTGCACGCTATCTATCAGGCTGTTCAACACCTTCGGTGAGAGCTCCTCCACTTGGACAGTGATCGAGGTCTCCGAAGCGACCCTCTTATATTCCTCCACGTTCATGCGGTTCGGCGTGAACAAGAGGGCACCAAACGGTTGTCTGAGCCGAGTGATAAACCGGAGGGCTTGGATCTGTCTGTCCGCCAGCGATTCAGGCTCAGGGGACTGGACAGAATCCGTGTCGCGTACACCAAGCCGCAGTATGTTGGAGAAGGAGCGAGACGTTCGTGTTGGTCTGATTATCAGTGCATTATTGCCGGAAGTGCCTGATGATCTTGACGCACGGCCAGTCGAAGAAGACTGGCGGGTTGTGTCTTCGCGAGTCGTCTCAAGAATGCCGACAGGCTGTCTGTCGAGCAAGAAGTCGATCCAGGGGTGGACGAGAGTCAGGGAACTGAATCGAGAGAGATCTTCTGTCGTCCTAATCTCGACAACTCCGAGTGCTTCAGCCTTTGCACGAAACATGTATTCCGACGCGCTCCAGCCTTCTGATTTGAGTGCTCCGAGTTTGAAAGTGAGGCACGGAAGCTTCATCCTTTGGTTTGCGCACGAGGGTACGGGGAGCAGATTAAGTTTATCATACAGCTTCAGTATGAGGTTGAGATTGGGCGAAGAAGGGCGTCTCCTCGTTGTATTTGTTTGTATCTCAGAGTCCGTGCGAGCTGGTGGAATGTGCGAGTTTGGCAACTCTTTAAACACGGTGATGTAGGACGGGAGGCAACTATTGAAAGTGCCGGATTTTCCGGTCCATGCAAGAATGCTTGTGTCGCCTGAGCTTGTGAGAAGCTGGGCCAAGAGCCGACTGAGTGCCTGATCTCCCTCACCATATACAATTGGCAAGGAGGCGGAAAAGATCCCAAGTAACGAGTATGCTGCGTCCTCGATAAAGGTCGTCTCCCGTCCTGAAGCCAGACACAACTTCTCGCGAATGTCTTCCAAACCTGGGCGAAGTGCCATCAAGGACCGTGCAGAGATGCCAGTCACCTTCTCCATCTCTGCAATGATCGTGGGAGACTCCTTGTGGTTTGGAATGTCGAGGTTCATGTATGGCGCCCACTCTTCAGTGTAGAATCGAACCACTTTTGAGGCGTGATACTCCTGGAATGTCCAGGCTCGGGTATTCCAGATACTCCCCATGAGATCGCCCGGCTGCGATGGAGAGTGGACACCACGCAGAAAAACGATTGTCACGGCAGAACCCTCATACCACTTGAACATGGCAACGAGGGCTTCTTGGAGGATAAAGTGGTCCGACTTGTTGATACAACATGTATCACTCCAGGCCCAGTACAGCCCGGCGTCCCGCGCGATCTTGCAGAACATTCGCAGCTTGTTGTGGGTGAAAGAATCGTTGAGATCGTACACCACAATGTGTATCACTTGCTCGAACAGGGGTTCGTTGTCCTCCCAAGTGTGAGAAAACGCGGCATAGCGGTAGTGATGCGTGACCTCTCGTTGGATGTGGTCATGATCAATGCGCGTCGTCATAGAGGAGACCAGCTCTTTGAAGACCGGAAGTGATTCGAACCATGCAGCTTGTTTGTGTTTATCGAGGAGACGGCCGGATGGGGTGTGGATGAGAACGCGGGGCAAGTTGCGGATAGTATCCTGAACGATCTTGCGGATCGCGATCTTCGTCTGCGCTGGATTCACATATTCATGGCGCTCTGGAGGATATGTTGGTCGAAATTCCTCGTATAACGTCGGCGTACATACCGCGAATGACAGGATCGGGTGAATGTGATAACTTCAAGAGCATCGTCTCGAACGCGCAGATTGCTTCGTCATAACGTTCTGCCTTGTGCAAAGCGGCATGTTTCCTCTTGTAGCCCCACGGAGATGACGAGTCAATCTCAATTACCTGATGATAATGCCGTCAACTAAAGCTGAGACTAACCCACAGAAAACAAACGAACGCACCTCATCTGCGTCATTTAAGCCATCCTGCCACAAACCCCTAGCTACGTACGCCTTGCTCCGCTTGATCAGAAGGCCCTCTCGCGAGGGCGGATCAAGGGTCAATGCCGCGCTATACCGCGAGATGGCCTCGTCATGTTGTTGGGTGTGCATTACCCCATCTCCCAGATACTCTAGTTTCGTGCGTAACCGCAGTTTGAATTCTAACCGGGAATTGTCAAGCGACCGACGATCAATGCGTAACCGCTCACCAAGAACCCATTCCATCTGTCCAGCGTGTTGGTTGAGCTCTTCCTGCAACTCGTCCATCATTTGGTGGAGACACTCAGTCGCATCTGATATCCTGTGCAGCGTGTCGAGTTGTTCACAGAGAGTCTGATAGATTGTGAACCTCGAGGCCTTGAACTCCATACCATCGGAACGTCAGGTGCACAAGCAGTGATAGAGTTGGAAAATACTCACCGTGATAGCTGCATCCAAAGCATCTCTCCACGAGGCCCTTGTTAACGATGATCTTGCCCATTCTTTCAAGAGGTGTTCGGAACTTCCGGGGGTGGAGAGATATTGTTGCAAGAATTCTCCCATGGAATTTCAGATGGATAGAGGATAACAAGTAGGGAACTCCTACCGGAGACCCAAGCAGTTGGCTCTAGTATGTACGCCACCTCGTCGACGCTATTTATCATTTCCAAGAGAGACTTGCCTGCCTCGTCGGTGTAACCCGCCGCATATAAAGCTTCACAAAGACCCCGTTGAGTCACCGTGTCAAGATCATCAAATTTCCATCCAGATATCTGTCGAAAGAGATGTTCGATACGTCGAGACAGAGCCATTGGAAAGCTTACCAGTGAGATTAGCGACAGCACTCGGCTTGTGTGGGGTCGCAACTGGGCTCGTGCACGCTTGAACGATCGTATCGCACCCTCAACGTCGCCACTCTCCATCTGCGCATTTCCGAGAAGAAAATGCATGTATGCCTACAATAAATGTTAATAGTCGTGTTCGGTGTAGAGCTCCCCGATGCACACGTGCCTGGACAGTGTAACATATCGAATTCAAGTCTAGCGTGGCCATGAGATCGTCCACGCGCGATATCGCATCGCTATGCTCTCCGGCCATACATACGACGACAGCCTACGAAACATGAGCAATAGAAGCTGACAAGTTACGACGCACACTTACCTTGATGAGGAGGAGAAAACTAACGTAAGTTGGATGTGAGTGTTGAAACGCAATATCGCACGCTCGATATGCTTCGTGCTTCTTCCCCATGCCGAGCAGTGATACACTTTTCGCGACGAAACCCATGATGGATGACTGAGACCCGATAGACTGCATGAATTGGAGTCAGTGTCGGGGTGCGTGAGGACAGGGTGGCCGGTGCTACCTGTTTGGCATCCGCCAAAGCTTCCTCCCACCGATGCAAGCGAGCGCGAACAAGTGCTCGAATAGCGAACACTTGATGGGGACTCTGAACCGCGGAAACTGCTTCCGTTAATGATGCATCCACATTCGCGAGCTGATCGTGCCTCCACAAATGAAACGCTTCGCTGCCAATGTCAATGTCTGGTTCCTGAAATGGCCAAGGATCCAACCATGCGGAAGAGTGAGGCTGAGACGCCCAATAATACATAGAAATGAGATGATGCTTACGGTGATGCGGGATAGACGTTTGATGGTGATTTTCCCATCCTCGCTGCCGATGGCAAGAGAGCGGCCATCTTGTGAGAGAGCGATTGAATATATGTCTTGAGTATGCTCGACGACACCCAGATGTGTGTGTGTTGACGTGTCCCAGAACGTGACCGTACGGTTAGTAGAGTATGTGATGAATTGGCCGTGCTTGGGCATAGCGATACACGAGTAGATGCCGGTATCGGGAACAGGCCATTCTGCAACAACCGACCGCACAGATGGATCTATTTGCTTTATCTTGCCGTCGGAAACAACGAAGATGTGTTTATTCGACCAGAGGAGAGCAGTGTTGTACTGGCCCGTGGCGACCTGTACCGGTATGTCCACGGGAGCGACGTTGCGTTCCAATATGCGGACGGCCGTCTGAGTCCCTGCCGCGATTTGGTTGCTTTGAGGAGAATACCTGGCAGCCCACACCCGGCCCTCGTGACGGAGTGGGCCGAACAGTAGTTCGCGAGTCGTCACGTTCCAGATGGTGGTAGTCTGATCCCCCCACACAGCGAGTCGCGCAGAGTCGGGGGAGAAATCGACGCCTCTGACGACGACCTCGATGTTCCACGTCAAGGTTGGTTTGTACCCCTTGGTGTCCAGGATCATGACCTCGCCCCAGTATGTCCCGGCCGCTATCCATTTGCCGTCCTTGGAGAACGCGACGCACTGGACTTGCTCGACCGTTATCGTCGCCATTAGGTGGCCGTCTTCGACTCGCCATACTTGGATGCCCTTGGTGCCACCACTTACGAAATAGTCGCCGTGAGCTGAAAACGACACGGGGAACCGATCTGCTCAACGGTCAGCGATCAAGGTATCTCCCACTTGTCGCTACGCACTCGTTGACAGCGAAGCGGACCGTACCGACGACGTGGACATCGGCGAAAGTAGCGGAGCGGAAACGAGGGTGTCAGAGTGCGGGGTTGAGTGGGGCATTGGAACCGCGATATTATTAACCCTTGTGCTCTGGGCGCTTGCTTGCGCCTAGACCAGGTACCGCCTCACTACAAGCACTGCCAATTGGCAGGATAGCCGCAGCAACCAGCCGCAATTACATTAATGTTCCATGTTCATGCGGACTCGGAACTATTGTCCTGTGGCCGGTCCTTTTGCGACCCGTGGCGTCACTAAAACCAAAGGCGGCGTCACGGTTCTACTTACTGGATGAGTTGCTACTACCGGCCGTGGCTGGAATCTTCCTGCTTCCCGTTAAACGAAAAACTTGATGGTGATCACAGTAAAAACGATTGTCCAGCATGGATTTTATCGGTCTGCCAATCCATACAGGAGCTTGTGAATCAACTTGTTGGCGAGAGGATGATGATCGCATGAAGTTGCGGGAGTTCTCATACAGTCACGTGAGCAATATCTTCAGGCTTGGGTAGCGAAGACAAAGTCGGTCGAAATCGTCGAGGATGCAGAGCGACGACGTGATCTGGTCCGTGATCAACTCACAGTTCTGCTCGTACAAAGTAAAGTCCGTCTGTTTCTTGGCCACGCACCTCCACGTTCAAGCCTTGACCGCGCTTCAGAACCGTGACGCAGAACTTTTGTCGCAACGAGTACAACGTCACCGGATTCTGCAGCAGACAGTCATGTCCGCTCGCCAACTCGCGATACGCAACCGTGCGTGAGCACGAAGGTGCGGGGTCCGCTGTGGTCCTGTCTCGCGTCTCGTCGTACGATTAACGCATTCCAATCCTAGGTATACTATACCTCTACGTCAAGACGATCGAGCGTGCACACACGCCCGCCAAGATGTGGGAGAAGATCCCACTTTCGCAAAACTACTCCAAGGCGCTCGAACAGGTAAGCTCACATCCCAGTCGCCGAAAGCCCCGCCCCACAGACGGCATCCCAGATCGACAAGGAACTCGTCTACTGGCCCAACTTCACGATCCACAAGTGTAAGCAACGCGTGACGAAGATCACCCAGTACCTCATCAAAATGAGACGCATAAAGCTACGGCAACAGTCGGTCGTTTGACCTTGGGGTCCGGAGATCGTGACTGATGTATATGCACCCCGTCGCAGGCCGAAGTTGATCGGAGTGAAAAAGAAACTAGACCGCAGAGAAGCCACGCGCGAGCGTAAAGCTCTCTCTGCTGCACACCTTGAAAGATCGATCGAGAAGGAGCTTATCGAGCGACTGAAATCAAAAGCATATGGTGATGCGCCGCTGAACGTGAACGAAAGTGTGTGGCAGGCCATCCTGGATCGAGAAAAGGGAGGAAAGGAAAAAGAAGTGGAAGGGACGGAGGACTTGGGCATGATGGATGATGAAACAGATGGGGAGGACGAAGACGAGGAAGAGCTGGAGGAGCTTGAAGGCGAGTTTGTTAGTGATCTGAGTGGGGATGATTTGAGCGACCTTGAGGAGATAGTGGTGAGTTTTCCCATCGAAGTGACTCATCTCCATCCTTGAATAATCCACAGGACGAGGGGTCATCTGAGGAGGGCTCTGATGGGGATGATGAAGACGACCCACTAAAAGTGGTGTTAGGCAAACGGAAAGCGAAAGGGCCAACGAAAACTCCTCCTCGAAAGAAGGTGGAGAAACCAATAAGTGCGTTTTCCCGCTTTCCCCTCACTCTCGTGGTCGTTCTGAATAGCTTTGCAGAGGGCCCCAGGGTGGAGATCGAGTATGAGCACGAGCTGGAGAGTGTACCTGTTTCCAGATCCTCACTTGCCAATTGGTAGCCTTGACATTCTATTCACGGATTTTGGCATCGCGAAATCGTCGCATCTCACGTCACGACCTGAATGCGTCCCCAATAGCATTATGCATAGCATTCAATCTCGTGCACTAGTAATCGAAGAGTCCGCGACGATATATAAAGCCCAAAAGGTCGTGCCACGAAACCTACCACCCAAAGAACAAGTCTGTCACCTGCCCAAGCATGCCCTTGTTGACGGTGGGCCCCTGGGCCGGCGTCGCCGACGCGGGCGTCATCTTTTGTGCAGGCGAGGCAGCGGCCGGCGCGTGCCCCTTGCGAAACGCGGCGACGGACGGCGCGAGCTTGATCGGCGTGCCCACCATGGTCGCAGGGGTCGGGCTGTCGACGGCCATCGCAGACGGCGACTGCGTACCCTGCGACGACGTCGTCTTCGTGGTGGCATACTCTGACGTCGACGTCCGCAACGACGATCCAAGGTCTGCCGCCGCGGCCGCCGCCGAGTCCTGAAAAAAAGTGTCAGAACGTTCAAAGACGAAGCGTCGCGCAAACGTACGGCCCACTTGATCCCGACCATCCACGTTCCACCGAGGACCTCGCCGTTGCGCCGGACGACGCGCGCCGCCTCGCCGGGGTCTCTGAACCCGATGCGGAAGCAGTTGACGATCTCGACGTTGGGTTCGGGTTCGGTGGCCGCCCCGAGGGACTTGACGTATTCGACGGTGAGGGAGTACTTGTCGGGCGGGTATCCGAACACGATCACGTAGGTCATCGGAGGGGCGGCGGGGGGTGCGGACGAGTCCGTCCGGGGTGGGCGGGTTGCGGGACCTTCGAGGGAGAACGATTGCTGCGAGGTGGGAGTCAGTCAGGGCTAGGAAAGGGTTCGTCGTGCGACGCACTCTGAGTGGCGCCCTTTCGGACGCGGCAAACGACGATTCTCGAAAGACGTCGTGTATAGACGTCGTGGGCGGCGCATCCGTGTCTGCGAATGCCTGCCGTTGCCTGGGACAACGAAGAGGTCAGCGACGGACGACGCGAAGAGGAAGAGACGGACGTGGAAGAGCTCTCGAACATGGAGTCGGACCCAAAGTGGGAGGCACCACCACGGGAGAGCACGAGGTTCATCTTGGCCTTTGTCTGCACTGTCGGTATCTCGTCGGCGTGCTGGGCGTTTTGGGGGGCGTGTACGTGATGTTGCTGGGCGGACTACGAGGCGGGTCGGCGGGAAAGGAGAGCGCGGTGAGTGGAACGACAGACCATCATGTATCCTGGTTGGTAGTGGGTCCTCGACTGGCCGAAGGTGTCGGTGAGGGACGAGGCGAGGGACGTGCTCGCTGTGCCCCAGGGACTGGTGCTCTGTGCATTGGAGCTCATCAGAGGGTGATTCCCACGCATGCTACTCCGAACGCGACCACCACGTTCGCTTACAATCCCGGCCTCGACCCGGGCGTTTCGAGCGAGCGCTGCACGGCATGACTTTCATTTCGACACCCACCACTTTGTGCAGCGCTTGGAACGGGAGGGGCTGAACCGGCAACAAGCCGAAGGGATCATGTCCGCGATGGCCGAGGTCATCGACGAGAGCATCCGGAACATGACGAGCAACATGGTGACCAAGGCCGACCAGGACAAGGTCCGTCCTCTGGCGCTGGCGCATGGCGGTGGCGTTGACAGGGTCGGTTGCAGCATCAATACACGCAGCAGGTGGACTTTGCGCAGCTCAAGTCGGAGCTGCAGTTGATGGAGAAGAACGACCTGGCGATGATCAAGGCAGAGAGCGACAGACTGCAGACGGACATGGAGAAGCTGAAGCAGCGGCTCCGGGAGGAGATCACGCGGACGCAGGCGGGGGTACGGCTGGATCTCAACCTGGAAAAGGGACGGATGAGGGAAGAGAGCAGCGGACAGGAACTCAAGATCAAGGAGGTGGACACGAGGATAGAACAGGAGATCGCGAACCTTCGGACGGGGATTCAGGCCTCCAAGGTAGGACGGTCCGTGCGTGGGACGAGAGCAGGCGCTGAACCGTCGTTTCGTTCTAGGCCACCACGCTGCAATACGTGGTCGGATTTGGTGCGTGTCGGCGTCTCGGATTCGCTGGCGCTGATCAGATGACATATGCAGTGACGGGATGCTCCGCGCTGCTGATGGCGTATATGCGATTTCGCCTCTAACATCTATCGGTACATGTATAGAAGTGATCTATGATTCATTTGAGGTCTAGACTCAATCGTCCAAAGGAGGTATGACGTCGCTTTGGACGTCCTGCTCGCCGAACGCGACTTTTTCAAAGAGGGTGTAGGCTCTGTCGAGGTCGTCGTTGACGACGACGTAGTCGCACGTGTCGGGCTGTCGTGCATACTCGATCTCGGTGAGGGCGGTGGCGAGACGTCGCTGGATGGCGCCCTCTTCGTCGGTGCCACGTCCGCGCAATCGGCAGCGGAGGGTGGCCATGCTGGGCGGGGAGATGAAGAGGTAGACGGGGTCGAGGTCGGACTGCTTGACCTGCCTGACGCCCTGGAAGGGGTGAGGGGGGACGAACGGGGGACTGGCGCGGGACGTACCTGAGAATCGATGTCGAGGATGCAGCGCCTGCCTGATTCGCGGACGACGCGCATGGCTTCCTTGGAGGTGCCGTAGAAGTTTTGCGAGAACTGGGCGTGTTCGATGAAGGCGTCGTCGGCGAGGAGGGCCTTGAAGGCGTCGGGGGAGACGAAGTGGTACTCTTTGCCGTCCGTTTCGCCGGGGCGTGGCTCCCTGGTGGTGTCTGGGGGGGTGAGCGGCGGCGGGTGTGGGGTGGAACGGACATACGGGACACGCTGAAGCCGAACTTGTCGGGATGGTCGCCGAAGAGACGGGCGACGAGGGTGCCCTTTCCGACGCCGGACGGGCCAAACACCACCAGGGGACGGAACATGGGGGGTCACGCGTGTCACACTAGGCGTGACGACGATCCACACTTGGGAGAGTGTTTGTTTGTCTCTTTTTTTTTCTGTTTTCCCTGTCCGCGCGATGGGAGCCCTCTGCTGTCGGCCCACGGTGAGTCCCCTTCGTCCCCCAGAGACCCCGCTCGAACCCGCTGCAGCCCGTCGACTTCGAAGGCGACGTCAACCTCTTCCACTTTGTCCTCCTCAGATGCGTCGGCAAGGGCGCCTTCGGAAAGGTGCTCCGCCAAGCCTTGCCCTTTGTTCTTCACACCCATGTCCGCTTCCCAGGTCCGCATGGTCCAGCACAAGCAGACCCGCGACCTCTACGCTCTCAAGTACATCAACAAGTCAAAGTGCGTCAAGATGAAGGCTGTCGCCAACATCGTACAAGAGCGTCGTCTCCTCGAAGAAGTTCGTCCCTCTCTCCTTTCCAGCCCCGCATCGCCCACATCCGTCCACAGATCGACCATCCTTTCATCGTCAACCTCCGTTATGCGTTCCAAGACGACGAAAACTGCTTCTTTGTCCTCGATCTCATGCTCGGCGGTGATTTACGCTGTCCGTCCCCTTCTCCTCTCCTCCCGGTTGCCCCCCCTCACCTTGCCGTTTCTCAGTCCATCTCGACCGCCTAGGTTCACTCCCAGAAGCAACCATCCGCTTTTACGTCGCAGAACTCTCCTCGGCCCTTACCTTTCTCCATGAGAACCACATCATGCATCGGTTCGTGTCTCCGGTTCTCCCCGTCTTCCTCTACTTCACTTCTCCTGTAGGGACATAAAGCCCGACAACATCCTCCTCGACGAGCGTGGCCATGCACACCTCACTGACTTCAACATCGCAGTACACTATTCCGACCGTCGCTTGCTTACCGGCGTGGCCGGCAGCATGGCTTACATGGCCCCCGAGATCCTCGCAAAGCGTGGTTACACTTACACCATCGACTGGTGGTCCCTCGGCGTCTGCGCGTACGAGCTTCTCTTTGGCCGCCGCCCATTCAGAGGAAAGACGAATTCCGACCTCACCCACGCCATCTCAAGGGACAGTCTCAGATTTCCCGAAGACGCAGAGAAAAAGTGCAGTCGGACGGGCATGCAAGTCCTCAAGGGCGTGAGTCCCCTTTCCCCCTTTTCTCCCACACTCGGCTCACGCTCCACATCAGTTCCTGGAAAGGGACCCTGCTAAGCGTCTGGCGTGCAAATCTAGCGACGGTCTCGACGAACTTCGACAACACCCCTGGTTTCAGTCCATCGACTGGGAAGCGCTCGAAACCAAGTCGGTCGTCCCTCCGTTCACGCCCGATGTGCGTTCCCCTTGTCCCAGTATCTGCTTATCCGCCCGCTTACCCGCCCCTAGTCCAAGAAAGCCAACTTCGATGCTTCGCATGAACTCGAAGAGCTTTTGCTCGAAGACAATCCTCTCAAAGCCAAGCAGCGGAAACAGCGCGACGTCAATTCTCTAAGCGCCGAAATGCGACAAATGGAGGAACAGTACGGCACTCCTTCGTTGCCGATCCGTGTCCTTCTCAATGACGCCCACCTCTAGATTTGCTTCTTATGATTTCAAAAAGATGCAACGTCGGTCGTACTATCCGCACAACCAACAAATCGTGTCGTCAATCACTGCCACCACGTCAACGGGAGGTGTCGTTGCCTCGAGACCGGTCACACCTGTCGTTTCCGATCAGCACGCGGTCAACATCACCCCTGTTGTTCGCGACTCGTTTGAGGGACATTCCCGGCTGGAAAAGGCCGAGTTCTCAGAGAAAGCATACTCATGACCGTGCGACATCTTCTCGCGTGGTGACGGTCGATTGGCCGAACCCGTGTCCAGTCCGAGGCGATCGCGATATGTCTCCCATTTATTGCATATTCTGCCAACATCTCCATTGCACCCGTATTAATTTAGCCCATAGCTTAAGGGCACCTCCACTCCTTGCGCGCGGGGCTTTAACTTCACACTGCTTCGCCCGCGCAACCACAACAGACTATGTCCTATTTACACTTCCTAACCTTTCATCCTGCAATACCTCTTGGATACCATAGCCCCCGTGCTGACTCTCCTTGTTTTAGCTTGTTAATCTTTGTGTCGTCCTTGTTCTGTGCTGTACGCGTCTCTTTCCTGTCGGTTGCCCGGGCAGAATGACCTCACTCTCGTTGATCCGAGTTCGATTCAGGGTTTTGGATGGCAAGCCGGATTTAGGGGTACATAACTACTGTATACGCCAATCGAATATTTTCATTGGGTATGTGTGACACACTGAAGCGATCTGTCGTTAGAACCGAGGTCGAGCTGAAACCTTTTGTTTCCTTCTAAATCTAGATGAATGAAACAAAGTTTCGTGTACTCCACAGAACAGAACAAAGTGTTTCGGTTACTCCTCGACATAGCAGGGACTTTGATTAAACTATGTCTAGTTGCGCTGTTCGACGCGTTAAACGCCCTGAAACACTGCACCGACCTCCGCTCAATTCAGAACGAACCGAGTTATCTTCTCTACCGCGTCCAGGATGTTTTCCGGGAAGGCCTCTGCCATGACCCACCACCCATGCGGACGCCCCTCATACACGACGAGCTCCACCTGTCCACCCACCGCCTCGAGCCGCCTCGTCACCTCGCGCGCGGCATCGATCAATGGATCGTTGGTGCCGACAAAGACGAGCGTCTTGGGCCACGTCGACGAAAAGGGCAACAACGAACCTGAAACCAACGGGTTCGAGGCGGAAACGCCCGAATCGCCGAGGTACGAGCGCGTCGCCCTCTCGTAGTCCCCGAGATCGAGGATGTCCGCGCGCGGGGTGCGGTCCTCGAAGAACTGGAGTCCACCTGGGGCGATGGCGACGACGCCGCGCGGTGGGGGTTTCTGTGCGTGCAGGACGAGGTGGGTGAGGACGATGGCTGGAGCGGCGCGCGCGCGCGTCAGTGATGTGCTTGGACGGCAGAGGAAGGGGACTGACCGTGATTCCCACCGGCGCTGTCGCCAGCGACGACGACGTTGGACGGGTCGTAGCCCTTGCCGAGCACGTGGTCGTACGCGGCGACGAGGTCTTGGAGCCCCGCGGGGAACACGTTCTCAGGGCACGTCGCGAGACGGTAGCTGGGAGCGACGAGCACCCATTTCGTGGTGCCGCCCGAGGCTGCGATGCCCCTGAGGAGCCGCGCATAGAACTGGACGAACGGCGCGTTCGTGGGGTGCCCCGTGACGTTGCCCCCACCGTGGATGAAGAAGAGGACGCGGGTGTGGGCGGGGTCGGAGACCTGCGTCTCGTCATCGTCGTCGCTGCGGAGGGCGTAGAAGTAGAGAGGGACGCGCTCGGGGGACTTGAGCACGCCGGTGTCTACGAGGAGGGGGTGCTGTTCTGGGGACGGGGGCGCGATCTCGATGTGGACTGTCATGTCTGCGGGGAGGACCCCCGGATCGGGGTGTCGTGCGCGCTCCTCGACAGACGCGACGGTGGGGCCTGGTGGCGAGAACATCGACGCGCGGCTGAGCATGGCGTGCATCCGCGACACTGCATCGCGCTGGGCGTCGGTGAGTGGTGCGTTGGGGGACATGTCGAGGCTCGAATGCGGGTGAGCCGTCGACGAGCCCCGATCTGAAAGCTCGTTATAAGGATGGCCGGGTCGGCATGTGTGACCGGCGAGGATAGGGAAGGATGACTCACGAATCGGTTCGAAACCTGCCACGTCGGATCAAGGTTACCGATTGCTGTTTGAAACACGAGTTGCAGGAGGGCGAGCACGTGCGTGGGTCTGTCTACTATGATCGTGCCACGTAGGTGGTCACCGGCGTACCTATATCCACCCGTCGACCGAGTCAAGTGGACGGTCCAAGTACATTTGGCCGGCGTGCGTCGAGGCCTGGGCGTCATGGTCCGGTGATCTAAGAACGTGAGTCGGCCTTTGTCATCTTGGACTCGATGCGTTCATGTCGCTACCTTTCTCGTCCACGTCCGTTCCACCGCTCCGCCGCAAGAATGAGCCAATCAATCACTAGATCCGAGTCAGAATGGCGCGCGATGCTCTCCCCTGAGCAGGTACGTGCGCTGTGGGCCAGTCGTTGGTGATCTGAATCCGGGACGGACAGTTCAGGATCCTGCGCCAAAAGGGCACAGAGGCCGCAAGGACCGGCAAGTACGAGAACCACGCCGGGGCGGGGGTCTATGGCTGCGCCGGCTGCGGGACGCCGCTCTACAAGAGCGACACCAAGTTCAAGAGCGGGTGCGGATGGCCTGCTTTCTTCGATGGTGAGGCCCCGTCCCCGGCCCCGCGCCTCGGTACACTGATCGCTTATTCGTTGAATCGTAGCCATTCCTGGCGCTGTGAGCCGGCATGAGGATCGGACGCATGGCATGGCCAGAACAGAGATAACCTGCACCGCCTGCGGGGGTCATCTGGGCCACGTTTTCAAAGGCGAGGGGTTCCCTACGCCCAGTACGTCGTTCAGTCGCATCACCGTTCTCGATCGTTGGCCGATTAAACGACAACAGCCGACGAACGCCACTGTGTCAATTCCATTTCGCTGACTTTCCATGACAAATAACGCGCGAGCGTCAAGAGCCATCGCTGTCTTGCATGTACATGATGGACACTGCAAGCTTGGCGGAAAAGCTCCGTTGGCTATGCACAGAATAACGAACGTCGAAGCCCAAGTTTGAGAATTGTAGTCCGGTGAATAGGACGGGAATTCCATGATGGAATATTAGAGAGCGTAAAACGGATGAATAGCTAAATGTACAAGCTGTGAAATCGCTGCCAGATGACCAAGGAAGTGAGGTAAGTAGATGCGATGCGACCAATGTTCAGATTCCCTCCATGGTCTTCAAGAGCTCGTCCAGTTCGGCCTGCGAAGCCTTGTACTTGGTCATCGCTTCCTAGAGAGACACATGAGATACAACGTCGTGGGACCGGCATTGCGCGACGCGCTCTTACCTCGTACTTTTGCTCCCACTGGTCACGCTCTTGTTCTGCACGCTGCACCTGACGCTCAAAGTGCTCCGCCTTGACGTCGACCTGCCGCAGTCTGGAAATGCGATCAGCGACAGATCTCGCGATGAACGGACGTCGACGGGACGCACTTTTCTGTCGTCTCCTTGACGTTCTTCTCGGCGGCGTCGAGCTCCTCCTCCAAGAGGACAATCTTTCGTGCGAGGCTGTCGTTTGTTGTCTTGGAGTGTTCGCCGTCTGCCTGGGCTGACTTTGCCTCGGCGAGCTTCGTCTCTGCGGCCTCGAGTTCCCCATCGAGACGGGAAAGCCGTACATTGAGGGACGTGATCTCCTGTTCCTTCTCGAGAAGCTGCTGTTCGTATTGCTTGTTCTTGGTTTCTGCGCCCTCGGCACGAGTGGTGGCGTTGTCCGCCTCGGCGCGGAGGGCGTTCATTTTCTGGCAAAGGGGATGAGCGGGGGTCGAAGGGGGGAGAGGACGGACGTACGTCTTTGACCTTTTCCATCGTGTTTGTGGGAGTCGACGATGGCGGGGACGTCGAGACTTGATTTATAGAGGCGCGGGAAAAGCCGACCTTGCCTTTTGTGATCATAACTAGCTAGATGGCTGCTCCGGTCGCACAGGAGGGTGAGACGTCCAACGTCGCGTCTTGGGCCCGCTGATCCCTTTTATGCCCTTCCAGAACTGCCCATCCTCGAGGCCGTGATAAAGTGAGCCTTTTCGCCATTCGTGCCCGGTCCCCGATCTTACCCTGGGCCTCCGCAGCATCCGGAACCGGCTCACCGCCCTCAAGAGAGACCGCGCCGAGTTCATCAAACCATCAGAGGTAAATGCCCTATACCAAGCAGTCGTGAAGCAAGGTCCGTGCCTCCTCTTCCCTCCGTCGCTCCACCCGACCCCCAGATCAGTCACCAAGTTGAACGACATCCGCGACGAGACCTCCGTCACCGTCAACAATCGCGTAGACACCACTCTCGCAGATGTCTTCAGTCTTCTCTCCCTCTGCTATCTTACCCTCGGCCGCACCAAGGAATGTCCCGCCGTCTATTCCCAGTTGGCCTCCATGCGGGTTAGTGCCACTCGCGTCCACAACGTCCCTTTCTCTTCCGCCGATCACTCTTCGTCCGGGAATGCTCACTCGAGTTCCACCCGTTACTGACAGTCCAGACCTTTGCAGCCAGATACAATGCTCTTGCCGTTACCCCGCTATCGCTATCGATCGTGTAGACTCGTACTGACGCCATCCCCTCTTTGATTCAGCAAATCATCACCCATTTGGAGGAGTCTGGTCACTACAGCCTCCCCGATCTCGCCCCGTTCCAGCGCAGATTAGGTGATTTGCGCTCTATCGTACAACACGACGCCGAGAGCGGCAAGCATCCCGAGGCCATGACCAAGCTGCTCGAACGGCAGCTCAACGAGTGTGGTGCGCAACTTCCTTCCCTCTCCGGCTTGGAGCCTACCGTTTACGTCGACCTGGTCCGATATTTATAGATGCAATCGTGCGATCCCTCCAGGACTCCTTGTCCGAAATATCCGTCGAACTCATCCCCATCCACGACCGTCTGATCACCCTGCGACGACAACTAGTAACCCTGGCTGCCAAGGAGGGTTCACACAAGGCCGAGCTCAAGCCTTTGGCCGAGGAGCTTCGCAAGATCGACTCGTTGAGTATTCCTCCCTCGATGGACGTCCGCCAAGACATTGATTTGATTTGGTATCGACACCCCATCTCCATAGCAAGCGCGTCGACGGAAAATTCCTCGGACCCGGGGGCGTCGTGCCTGCCTCGCAGGCAGTATGCTCCTCTCTCCTCGAAGACTGCTTCGACATATTGCACCAGATCAAGGCTCAAGAGGAATCCAAGAACGTAGCTAGCTCACTCAAGCCGATTCACGATCGCCTCAGCCAGCTCAGCGCGGAGCTCGAGAACCTCGTCCTCACGCACCGATGGAGCCTTCGCGAAACTGACCTCTACAACTACTCTCTGAGTCTCCAAGAAATCGACAAGATGCGAATTGACGGCAAGTTCGTGGACGCCGACGGGAACCGACCGCCAGGACAATACGTGAGTGACCCTCCTTCCTTTTCTTATCGCTCGTCGACGGACCGGGGAACTTAGGTCTTGCTCTACCTCTTGCGGCGATGTTACGGTCTCATCTACCGATTGCTCTCTTCGAGCGAGCCCGTATCGGAAGAGTTGATGCCCATAGTAGGATCATTTGGCTCATCTCCTGCCACCCGCAGCTCACGTCCCCCGTCTTAGGCGAACAAGCTCTCCACGGTCAAGAAATGCCTCAACGAAGTATACAAGCACGGTGGTCCGTTTAGTCCCCGCGACCTCTATCCGGTACGCCCCTCCCACGCGTGCCGACGTCGCGCGTCTTTTTTCTTTTCTTTTTTTTCGCTGACGACCCTCGTAAAAAGTACCAACTCGCGCTGCACCGGATCGACTCGATGCGCAAAGACGGCAAGTTCGTCGGGCACGACGGGAGCGTCCCCGAAGGACAGGCCATCGTCATGGCCCACCTCAACGAGTGCCACGAACTCCTCGAGCTAGTGCGTGGAGTCGACTGGATTGGGCGTGAGCCGAGTGACTGACCGCATCGGCAGCTCAAAGAGTCCATGGACGAGGAGAACAACTTGTTCGACGAGGACGAAGAGCAGTTGGACGAGGTGGAGGGCGATGCAGACTAAATGGAGCTTTGTCTACGCGTGCCTTGGCTTGAGACCTTGTCGTCTACAATCGCAGCTCCAACTTGGGCAATTGTAGGAAATAATAATACAAGGTTTCAATATGGTCATGGATGCCTTGGTCTTGAAGTGAGCTGCAGCCAAAATACGTAAAGGAAGCTTTTGAAGTATAGACGGCGAGAGATCCTTCTGTATTTGCGTGCTCGCAGGCATTCTTTGTTCATCAACAGGCGTCGCGCTGCGAAATAATGATACCATTCCCCAAGGTATAACAGGACATGAGGACTACAGGATAAGCAGATACTTTTATTTCAGCTTGTTCCATGCGTTCGGCTGTACCGTTGGGAAACCTGTCTACGAGGTAAAGGAAGAAACGTGGTCCTCAACGACCTTCTTGATTTTAGCCTCTAGTTCGGGTGCGACACTACCGACGGCGATTTCTTCGAGAAGAGCGCTCTGAGAGCTAGTCAAATGTGATCTGAACTCGGCTTCCCATTGGGTGATCTTCTCAACGGGAATGGAGTCGAGCTGAATGGGTAATCTTAAGACGACGGCTCTTGTTAGGAGAGGAAAGCGACCCACCAGACCGTTGACACCAGCATAGATGATCGGCACTTGAACCTCCATCGGGAGAGGCTGGTATTGACCTTGCTCTGCAAATCAACCGTGAGGGAAAAATTCCAACGCTTTGCGAAGTGCAATACGTACTAAGAAGCTCGGTCAACCGGGAGCCACGGCTCAACAAGAAGCGAGTGGAGGCATCGAGATCAGAACCAAATTGAGCGAAGGCAGCCACTTCACGGTACTGAGCAAGATAGAGCTTGAGCGAACCGGCGAACTTCTTCATGATCTTACTGTCCAGGGCAAATCAGTCAAGCACGGAAATAAACGAGAGCGACGCACGTCTGAGCGGCCGAGCCGACACGAGACACCGAAAGACCGACGTTGATGGCAGGACGGACACCACGGAAGAAGAGTTCAGCCTCCAAGAAGATTTGACCATCGGTAATGGAGATGACCTGCAACAAAAGATGAGATCACACCAGACTGAACGGTTCAAAATACCGACATTAGTAGGAATGTATGCAGAGACATCACCACCTTGGGTCTCGATAATTGGGAGAGCCGTCAGAGATCCACCACCGAACTTCTCGCTCATCTTCGCAGCACGCTCGAGGAGACGGGAATGCAAGTAGAAGACATCTCCAGGGTAAGCCTCACGACCGGGAGGGCGACGGAGAAGGAGGGACATTTGACGGTAAGCGACGGCTTGCTTGGACAAGTCATCATAGATGATAAGCGCTATGGAATGATGTCAGCACGCTTACATTTCACTAACCCAATTCACTGACCGTGTTTGCCGTTGTCACGGAACCATTCACCCATAGCACAGCCAGAGAAAGGAGCGAGGTACTGCAGGGGGGCAGCTTCGGAGGCGGTAGCAGCAACAATGATGGAGTACTTCATGGCGTCGTTCTCCTCAAGAGTCTTGACGAGCTGGGCGACAGTAGAGCGCTTTTGACCGACAGCAACGTAGACACAGTAGAGTTTCTTGACCTCGTCATTGCCCTCGTTCCATCGCCTCTGGTTGAGAATTGTGTCGATGGCAACGGCAGTTTTTCCAGTTTGACGATCACCGATAATGAGCTCACGTTGACCACGACCGATAGGAACCATGGCGTCAATTGGCTTGAGACCGGTCATCATGGGCTGGTTGACGGAACGACGAGGAAGGATACCGGGGGCTTTCAGAGAGGCACGACGGCGCTCGGCTGCCTGAATAGGACCCTTTCCGTCGATTGGGTTACCGAGGGCATCAACGACACGACCAAGAAGACCAGGGCCGACGGGAACATCGACGATTTGACCAGTGCGTTTGACGGTGTCGCCCTCCTTGATGAGACGATCGTTACCGAAGATGGAAACACCGACGTTGTCCGCTTCCAAGTTCAAACACATGCCGCGCACACCAGAGGAGAATTCCACCATCTCCTCGGCTGCAAACAACGGTTATGACGGAAGGATGATGAATTAGGAAACACTGTACCTTGCACGTTCTTGAGACCCCAGACGCGTCCGATACCGTCACCAACGCCTGAAAATAATGCGTAAAATAGTGCACCAGCGAAGTATGGAAGGGACGCACTCAAGACACGACCAGTCTCTTCGACGTTTCCACCGACGGACGTGCCGGAGATGCGGGACTCCAATATTGAAGAGACCTCGGACGCAGCTGCGGAACGGTGAATTGGGAGCGGAGAAAAGCGCAATAAGTCCATAAGCGAGCGCGCACTGCAAGGCATAGAAAGTACAGACCAGGCTTGGCCGTAGCATATGTGCGCGACAAGAGCGCGCTGTTCTGTTGGGAAAACCGGAGCGTTCAGGCGGGCGAACGAGTTAGAAATATTGAGCGACGAACCCTGGAGGCAGCGGCCGAGACGACCTTGCGGGCCGAGTTTCGTAGTGCAATGGTGTGCATTGGAAGGTGAGGATGAGAAGTAGGGAATTCTCGGGTGCACACCAAAAACTGGAATTTCAATCGCCGGTTCAAAGTTGGAGCGTGACGGCGTGATTCCTGTCACAAGGGTCTTTGCACTCGGACTCGGACATGCAGGCCGGCAGTTGGCTCACTCGGACCCTCCGCAGAGGTGAGCGCGCCTTCCAACCTCGTTCACGTTTCTGAGCGCGTCACGTCCAGTCGCGAGTTGCTCGTTCCACTCGGCGCCGGGCTCTGCCGTCGCCGCGCTGAACATCATCCGTTCCCAGCCGTCTCAATATGTCATCGCTTCGGTCGTCGGGCGAAAATACATCCTGACTCCACGCGACATCCTCACTGTCCCTCACCTGAAAGACGTCCGCGTCGGCGACGTCCTTCATCTCCGTGACTTGCACGAAATCGGGTCCCGTGAATACACCCTTCGAGGCGACCCGCTTCTTCCGCGCAACCACATCAAAGTGGATGCGATCGTGATAGAACATACCAAGGGAAAGATGGAAGTGGTCTTCAAGAAGAAACGGAGAAAGGGATACCAAAAAACCATCAAGAACAAGCATCCATACACCCGTCTGCGCATCGGACCTATCCAGTTCACAAACCCGTTGTCATCATAGCAGTAGCATTTGTTTGACATGTGCCGGGGATAGCACGAAATCACCACTTGTTTCCTCACTATGCTACACCATCCAGACTCCACCGATAGTCCTTCGCCCCACCCGTCGTCGGCCCTTGTAAGTAGAGATCTTTCGAACGCACGGAGTTCGCAAGCACTAGACGTCGGCTACGCGGAGATCAGTCTTAGTCCTGCAGCTGGGAGCGGGCGTCACAAATGGAGAGAAGCGACCGTCTGAAAGGACGCACCTGAGGGTGCCAGCACTCGCTCACAACATCTGATCGAGGGGAATAGCGCTTCGCATGTTGAGCATGTTGAGCAAAGTGGAGTTCACGGGCATTGGAACGCCGTATTGTTTCCCGAGACGAACGAGGTATCCGTTCAGAAACCCAATCTCGGTCGGTCTGCCTTTCCTTATATCTGACAGCGTCGACGAGATGTTTCCTCTCGTCAGCTGAGCGACGCGCCTGACTTCTTGCACAAGCGCGTCGGCTTGCAGTTCGTGTGGCATCCGACCCAAAGGTGCTTGATTCCTCTCCACGTCCGGAGCGAGCGAGCCAAGAATCGTTCGCGTGTCGGCTTCAAGCTGGGCCAGAAATGCAGCAGCAGCCTCCCTACAAACGCCCCGTAGTATCTGTCTAGATCCCCTGTCTTGGAATAGAGCACCATTTCGGCAGCCGAGAATAGCCGTGAGGGGGTTCACGACGCAGTTGACGACAAGCTTTTTGCGCATGGCTAGCTGCACGTCCGACATTCGCCTCCATTCGCACGCCAGCCGGTCGAGCGAGCTAAGCGCAGCCACCGTGTCCCGCAAGCCGACGTATTCGACATACGATGGCTCCCCCGGACGCGCTATGTCGTCGAGACTGAGCTCTCGCTCGTACGGCGGCTTAGACTCCTCCGTTAGCGAAGCTTCAAAATCCCGTCCGCGGCCGTCTGGCACGATACCAAACTCGATGTGACCGACGCCCGCGTGCATGACATGTACGGGCGACTTGAGCCACGCGCCGTGGGTGTTCGAGGCTAGGATGAAGTGAGGTCTGCTATCGGGGTTACGGAAGAGCTTTTGCACGAGGTCCTCATAGATGCCCATCCCGTTCTGAAGTAACACGATAGTGCTTCTGCGCGTCAGACGGGGAAGCATCCGAGAAATAGCGCCCGCGGTGTTTTGTGCCTTCGTCGTGACGAAAAGCGTCTCGATGTGGTCCGTCCTGGGGTTGTCCAGTGGTGGTAAATAGCGCTTGGCTTCGTCCCCGGATAAAGTAGAGTGAAAAGGTATCCCAGCGCCCGAGTGGTCTCCCTCTTCGAAAACTTCTCTGTCAAATCCATCGCAAGTTTGCACTATGCCCTGATTCTCCACCGATATCGCACCGCCAAGGGACGCTGCAGTCCGTGCTTGACTAACGGACTTGTGAATGAGTGTGATGGAATGTTCACTCGGGAGAGCTGCCCGAAGGTGATGTGCGAGGAGGGAACCAATGGGTCCTATTCCTAGGATGTAGAAACGCATTAACGGATGGTACCGTATTCCGGGACCCGCGCAAGGTTTTAGTTGTATCTTCGGAGAACCCCGGAAATTAAAGCTGTATAAACTACAGTACTCAAGTAGTACTCTAGTCGCGATGCACATGTCTCGACCGCTCGAGCAATTCTCTGGGTCCCTCGATAGCCGACGTGCAATGGAAGAAAGGATAAACAATTGCACCAGCCAATCAGCATGCGAACTTACAGAACAGCCAACCAGCGACATACTGCCAGTCAAAGCAGCACGAGCTCGAAGCTAATCCCCCCAGTCAGAGATTCCAGCTAGTTAGCCTACTCACCGGTAAACTGCGCCGTTGGTTGATCATCACATTAAATCATAGCTTCTTTGCACTTGCATGCAACATCTGATTTTCATTGTGTTGTGAGAATTTAAACCATATAAACAATCATAGAGCAAGCAGAACTGTATTATAAGTTTGTTTCATCGTCGGAGAAGGTGAAAATAGGACCTTAAAATCCGTAGAGTGCGGGCATAATCTCCATCCTACACAGTTCGTTAAGCCACGGAGGCTAGCGTACAAGGATGGTTTTGGTTATATGAAGGACATAGCAAGTAGTAACGCTAGTGAGTTTGATAAGTCAACTCTAGGCATCAGGGCCAGGGGGTCAATGCGCACGTCCAATATTAGCGTATTCCCTATATCTCCCCCTCCTCCGGGGTTTCGGCCCTACGCGATTTGTCTTCCTTATGATCTCTCGAATCATTGACTTCAGACTCGTATCTTGCGCGCTTTACAAGAGTTCAATGCACTTTCTCCAGCAAGGGGTCGATTTTCATACCTTCTCAGCCCTATCGCCTCTATCTTCATGCTTCGATAAATCGCGACCCACATCTTTGCTTCGTTCGCGTTTTTCTCGGCCGCGGCCTCCATCACCGTCTTCGTTTCCATAGGGTGGCGCTTCGTCGAGCCCACGCCCATACCCATGGTCTCTTGAGTTCCGCCGGGGTCGCCGTCTATCATCCCTCCCATCACGTTCGTCACGAGGGTGCTTGGAAGACCGGTAGTCTCGGTCTCGGTCTTTGTCCCGATCGAAATGTCCATGGTCGCGGGAGTACGTGTCATAATCATCCGCACGGTGATGGTGCCGACGCACATCTCTGTCCCTGTCACGATCGCGGTCACGATCAGTACGGTCCCTGTCGCGCTCGCGCTCCCTATCACGCTCGTACTCCCGTCCCTTGTCACGGTACGACTCACGATCCCGTTCACGATCCCTGTCTCGCTCTCGCTCGCGAGGTTCACGGTCACGGTCACGGTCGCGGTCGCGGTCCCTGTCACTATCACGGAGAGGTTCTTTGCGTTTCCTGCTAGTAGTAGATGCGCCATCTTCTGATACGGCTTCTCGGAAGCGTTCTTTTTGTCTCTTGATAAACTTGACAAAAGCAGCACGACGGCTTTCCTCGTCCTCGATGGCCTTGTATTCGGACAGATGCTCTATGAAGGGTACGACCTGTGGATATCCAAGGGTCGGATGAGTGATGTGGGTGAAGCATTCCAGAGAAAACCTACAGCTTCATATGGCATACTAATATCGATAGGATCGGGGAGTTTTTTGAGTGCATAGCGCAAATCATCTTGGAGGTGTCTCTGCCTGCGTTCATAACGGCGCCTCTCGTCTTGTTGCTTCTTCACCGCTTGATCGTGCAACTAGAACGTGGCTGAGTGACGAAAACAGCGGATCGAATTGAAAGTACGTACGCAATGGAACACTGCTCGAAGGTCCTCGTCATTCAACTTTCGACTTGACTCGGCATCCCTTCTCACCCTCTTCATGAGCTCTTCTAGCGTTGATTGCGCAGTGACTATGGCAACCTTCGCTGCATCCTCGGGCGACTCATTTGGTGCTTCCACTCGACGAATACCTTCCTCGACGATCGCGATCTTTGCATCGAGCTTTTGGTCCAGTTTGTCGACAACATCCCAGAAAAGTTCTAATGGATTGGAACCCGGCTTTCCGAGAAGATTAAGATAACGCTCATCTGAGGCGAACATAGGGTAAACCTGGCGCCATTTCGAACGCGCCTTGATCTTGCTTGCATCCACCAATTCTTGAAGGAGAGTCTGCCAAGTATAAGATTAATTTCTGCAGTAGTGGACAACTGAACTACTTACCTTGAACGCCTCGCGTGCTTTCCTTTCCGTGCGGATTTTGTCCACTTGAGCGCGTCGCATTTGCTCCTCGAACTCACGTTCTTTGACTCGGCTGTAGTCTTCAAAGGCAAGGAGTATATCAAGTGTGGGAAGCTTTCGCAACTCGTCGTCATTCTTCCACTCTTCTGATTCGATGACCATTTCGTGGGCTTTCCGCCATCGGGTGAGGACATCGACGCCTAACTCTTTGAAAAGAGTCACAATCTTGGATATACTGCGTGCTCGAGCCGCCCTGGTTTCTTGCTACTCTCAGCGGCAAGCATGATTTGATGAGCAAAACAGAGAACGTGTGGGATCCAATAGGGTACGCACCACTTCACGTTGCTTGAGCTCTGCGACATATTCTTCAAATATGAGCTTTCTCTCGGCTTCGACCTTGGATTGCTGCCATATGGGATGTTGTGAGAAAAGCTTATCAGCTGTGGAAAATGTCGTGTAATGAAAGACGTTGGGGTTGCCTCTAAGCATATTCCTTATTGCGGGACGTAACTTGGACAATCGGGCTTCCCTCTCTTCTTCCTCTTTCGCACGAAGACCATCAGTGAACTGTAATTTGAACTGTCAGTATTCCTTTGAGGTTGACGCAAGCATGTAAAGTGGTCAAGGCCAGGGACATAGACACTAACCTTTTGCCAAGCTGCTTTTTTCTCAGCGAGTGTATTCAGCGCTTTATACAAAGGATCGGTGATGATAGCCCTCATAGTCTGATCCCAACTCCAGTCTGCATCAACCCCCGCCTTTCTCAGCAAATGCATAAATGCCTTTTCGCCCTCTTCAAAAGTTGCAAAGCCGTTGTGTGGAATCACCGGGTCATCGGGGAGGTTTGGTCGCGCGGGAAGAACGCTGCCCGAGGAGAATGGAAGAGCCGAACCAGGACCAGAAACAGTGCCATTTGCGCCATTTGCCATTGTTGTGAAGGAGGTATCAAGGGTGCCGGTAGTTGGAGTAGGCGAAGTCTGGGTGGCAGTAGGCGATGCAACCGGTCTGAAAACACGACATTAACACGCAGCCTAAGACAACAGAAGAGCGGTCCTACACGCTACCGGCCAACACGAGCTGGCTACCCTGGGCTTCCTTCTCCACCTTCTCGAGGAGGAGGAGGAGTTCATCTGGCATGTCCCATTTGGAATCCTTTGTTTCCGTCTGAGCATGTAGCGGGTGAATGTTGAAGTAGAAACAGAAAAGAGGTAGACCGGGCATACGTTATAATAGTATTTCCTGCCTCCGGAGAAATATTCCTTCCATTTTGTCTGTGTCAAAGCGCGCTGCGATATAAAGGTCAAGCAGAAATCACGAACCGGGCAAGAAGCCACAAACCTCAAATGGGGTTTTGAGGTCTGTGATGTAGTTCATATGGCGATCGAGCAGCTATTTGATGGGTGCTTACCGTCTGGTTTCTCCCAAACGCTCTCTCGGCTCGCCGTGTTGAACCAGTACGTCCGCCCTTCCGGATTGCGATGTTCGGTCTACAGGTCAAATTATTACCCCGAGTCGGGACATTCAAGAGGCTGAAACACTGACCCACATGATAACAACTTTAGCAGCGACAGTAACAGACTTTAGGATCAAAGGTGCAGTTACTGCTTGTGCGACTGGCCCGGCGACTTCACCGATCCCCGCTCTCTTTTCAAGCGGCGATCGAAAAGAGAGACGCCGTGTGTTCAGCTCGTCACGCGATCCACGCGCTATACTTAGGGGCCCTACTCTGAGAAAAATAGGTGTCTTCGCACTTCCATCCTCAGGCTGACAGGCGTAATGTATTTCACTTATACGCAAGTATGTTGAAATTCTGTTCTGTTTATCACTTCATTGACATCACTTCTTGTGCCGACTATTGTTACATTATAAGTTACGACTGCACAAGTTTGTGTCATGGCCATCGGTGCGGGGTGCGGAATACAGATGTAAGCCTCCTAGATCCATGACTTATTGCCTGCTTTTATTTCCCATCCCTCCTAGCACCCCGATGAGACAGTTAAATGTTTTAGCCACTGTATTTGTACCTAGTCAATTCATAGTTAGTCAATTTCACCCTTGCGTGCAGGACGACTGACCATTTCGTCCTATCAAATCAGAGTATATCAGTAATTGACAAGAGTGATTGACGAGATAGGCAAACCGAGCTTCAACTGCCTCTTTTCTGACAGCTCTTTTGGGATCATCCAGCGTTTTGGAAAGGTCCTTCAAAACGCGTGACTTGTAGGGGTGAAGCAGGTCGTAGCGTACTGCACGAGGGAGAAGCCCTAGACACCTCAGCGCTGCCACGCGAGTTTCCTGCACATCGTCATCGCACCGATGGAACATCATGTCAAGGACCGTCACTCACACGTTCGGGCATGTCCGCAATCATGCAATTTTTGAGTAAGGCGACTACAAGGGCGGAAGCGTACGTCGATGACGATCTGTCATCAGAAAAGGTACTAATATTGTTTGAGAACGTCTCGATGATTTGCCGAGTTATTTCAGGATCCGCAACTTCGAGCCCGCGAAGAAGTAACGGTAGAAGCTACGAAATCATGGATGGGCCAAAAATAAGTCTTACGGAGTACAGACGCACGCTGGACATCTGAGTTCCGTACAAGGACTTCGGAACCGTCTTGATCAGAGAAGCCAGAGCAATAAGATAGGCTCTCTCGCGCGTCGTTCCTGCATTCGTCGTCAGAAGTGAGGTAACAAGGACGAGCAACGACACACCATCAACTTTGTTTGCACCATCTATTACCTTGGGTAGCACGATGCTGAAATATTTCTGAATATGAAGGATCTGATTTGTAGATGTCAGGAACACTTTGTAGCAAACGATTTCAGAGCAGTTCTCGCACACCTTCAGTACGGCATTGTTGCGTTTGTTCAGAATTCCATCATCTACAAACAATGCCCCAAGTGCGCGGGCAGCATGCCCAGCTACCGCTTCGTCATCAAGGAGAGTGAGCATGGAATCAATGAAGAATAGTGCCAAAGGATGGGACCGGACTATCAAGCCTCTACATATCTAGGTCAGGTTTCAGTAAATCAGCACGACAACAACGGGTCCGACCGTAGCCTTACCCAGACCCAGTTGTCTGTGGCCTTGCACCGTGCTTCGAGAGGAACGATGGGATTGTTAAGAGCGGTCGGGAAGTAACTCCGTCGCATCTCATCCAGAAAATCAGAAACGTCTGTAAGGCAAGCTACGTCTAGACAAGACGAACATAGATCCTAATCGGACGCACCATCAGGGTATTTATTCACCAGTGCCGCGAATAGTTCGGATGCTGCCTCTCTCTGCAAAGTGGTACAAATGGATAAATCGCACCACCGAACAAGATTCCTGAGAAACGCTGACAGAACGAACTGTTCGTCAGAGTCTGAATTCTTCATCACAGAGACCTAGGAAGCCAGAACTTAGAAAGGTATTTACACGAATCGAAGCAGACTGGTTACCTCCTTGCGGATAGGAACATGTGCAGCTGCAAAAAGAATAACTGCTTCTCGCTGTTGAGCACTGGCGCCGGCCTGAACAGTAGTCAAACATGTTGACCGAGGTAAATGCATAACTGTACCAACATAAAAGGGTCTAAACTCCTCTGCTGGAGACAGAAATTCCCCTCCAGTAACAGCTTTGATTCGACCGTGAAGAAAAGCCGAACTCATTCCGTCAACAACCATCTGTTGCTGTCTACCCGGATCGTGATTGAACGAGCACATCAGAGGATGCATAACATACTTGATGGATAGTGCTTCGACCACCAACTTCACAATCCGCGCTCCAATGCGTAGCAACCTTTGATCGTGAAATATTCGCTGTTCGCTCGTGACCGCAGCCCCAAGGAAGAGCCGAAACAAATGTGAAAGTAACCGGTCGACATACTTGGGGACATCAGGATCAGGTGGTGCTTGGCTGACTTTCACTGAGAGGGTATTTGCGAGGGCAAGGAGAAGCGCATGTGCATACGCCGCGCTGCGTTCGATCTCTTCAGTCGATGCCTGTGACACGCAGAGAGAAGAAAGTAGCTCGAGCTTGGCTGTAAGTCGGACAACTAGAATTTCAAACAGAGTTGGTTGTACGCAGAGCTTACTCAGAGCGCAGAGAGCACGCCAGTACTCCGTACGCTCCGATAGGGCATCTCCAGAGGGGACTTGATCAGGAAGCATGGCAAACAGTGACGGGAGAGTCTGGGCCGCGAGATACCGTGGGTCCGTGAGGGAAACAGAAGACAGTAGTGAGAGCACATCGTTACTGAGGTAACATCAGTTTCCTCCTAAAGAAAGCAAGATGAAAAGATTTCGGATGGAAGTACGCACGTGACGTCTTCAACTTCGTCAGGCTCCTTCCCAACAAACTGCCCAGTTTCAAGTACTATGTGTCCAAGCTCCGCGCTCGTCAAGAGCGAAGGAATGCGTATAAGAGTCGAGAGTCCATGAATTGCAGGTAAACGCGTCGCAGAGGATTTCAATCCGAGGATCAGCGCACTAAGTACAGCATCTTTATGGGATATCAAAGTAGAAGGAATGGGCGAAGGAATATCCTTCAACAGTGGTTCCGTAATCGTTGGCGGTTCCCTCGAAGGTACAAAGGCGTTTAGGAGGTCGGTCAAGAGAATGATGATTGCTGCTCTATTGGACACTTCGCCTGGATCATGGAACATGACAGTTAATTTGTCGACCGCGTCGTTAATCGTATCGTTCCCTAGTTTGGCTGAAGAGCCTCGAATCAGTTCCTATCCAATGCATCATTATGAGGGCTAATTTCGACGTACATGGTACATCGACAAGCGTACGCAGGACTTTGATCCCTGCTTTCGCTTGAGATTTCTCTGGCTCCCCAACGGACTCAAGAGACTCCATGCAGATCGTTCGAAACACCGTCCCAATGGTATCGCCAGTGTCGTCCAACGAACTAGACGAGATGACCCGAATGAAGACGCGTAGGGTATTCAAAGCGATTTGTTCGGTCAAGGAATCAGTAGGTTGGAAGATCTTCAGAAATAGTTCGTTAATGCTCTGCGGCGCAGTGAAATACGTACTTCGAGTTTCAATGCACTCCAAATATCCCGCCCAAATTCGTTCGCTGTGTTAATCCCATAGACTGGAAGACAAACAATCATCGTTTGCAAAACGTCCCGCTACACACGATGCAACTATGTTACTCAGCGACCACTATCGTAGGAAATACGGACCTTGGTTATAGGCGACCCAATCGCGAGCTTCTCGAGGAAGAAAGTAGTGCCGAGGGACCCGAAGACAGGTGTCGCACCAAGACAGGCTCTGTTCCAAAGTATTTCAGCACCGAATTCAGCCCCAGCCACAAGTGAATTGAAGGCAAGCCAACAGGGAGCACTGAACATACCTGAGCGAAGATACAAGATCATCTACGTTAACTACATGTGGATCGTCGGGGTGGGGACGGTATGTGATGGGAAAGTAGCAAAAAGTGATGTCAAAGTAGGCCTGGCAATGTTCACGATGCTGGTACGTCGCGCTAGGTGACGTACTTACCTCGACATGCTTCGATATATCGAAGTCAGTCAGAATCACGCGGGTGATCTTGAACGCGACGAGGAGATTGCGGGGATCTTTCTCCCCAGCTACGAGAGCGGCATAACTCGAGAGAAACTGCTCCCCCGCAGTTTTCACATGGTTTAGATGTGCGTTTATGAGAGTGTCTATGATGCTATAGACATACATGCGGGTCGGTTGCGCCAGTGAGTTCATCTTGACATGCTTGAAGATTCTGAACAAGATAAATGTGAATTACGTGTCATAAGTTCAAGAGCCAAGCATACGCAGAAAGTACATCAGAGACCTCAAGGGACGAAAAAGATGGGAAGGTAACGAGGTGAGACAGTCCGTTGAGCGCAGGCGTGATTGTTTCCGTGTCTTCCAGCTTGGAGCAATAAAATGTGGTCAGAACTCGTACTAGAAATTGTTTTTGTCAAATATATCAAGGCCTCTGCGTACACTCATACCTGCTTGTCTATTGAGCTTATTCGTGGGACAGCGCTCGATCACTAAAGAAAGCAACTGCACACCTATTATATGTGAAGAAGTCCGCCAATTGATGTCGCCGAATACCTTACCTTTGGTCCGCAGATGGTCCTCGTCCGACGTTAGGTGCTCACCAAGAGCCTTGACAATATCAAGTAAAGCAACGCTGTCTGACGAGATGCCTAAACAAAATCAGGGTGGGGCAGATGATAAATAGGTGATACACATGCCTGCGACAAGCTTCTCGACCTCGGTATCTTTTTCGAAGGCAATCCAGGAGCGAACGCTGCGTTCGACGACATCCATCTTGACTGCGAATGTCTAGAATGGAAAATTGTTGGATAAAGCGAAGAGACAAGCCGCCGATTAGATGTGCATGTGAACCGTGGCGTCGCGGCAAAACGCGTGTGATTTTCAATCCGTTCATGCTCCCCACAGCGCTGAGGCAAGTTCGGCGCTGTTGTCAACGGCGACAATACCTCAAGGCTCACTTCACGACTTCTTCAATTCAGTGGGCAGACAGACCGCCACCTCGTAAAATTGAAAAATTCAACTTCAATCCCGATGTCGCGTTTTCGACAGACGTCCCCCAGGAATATCTTTCCTACCCGCTCGTCACCTCCAATGACTTGGCCAAGTCTTTTACTGCCCCGCCGACGCGCGTCCGCATGCTCATACGCGACTTCATCGAGGACGCACTATACAACCCGCACTATGGTTATTTCTCCAAGCAAGCTACCATCTTCACAGCACCTGGAGAGGAGAACGAGGGATTCAACTTCAGCAGTTTCAAAGACACTGCACAGTTCGAGGCAGCTGTTGCGCGCCGCTACGTAGAATGTGGCAGCACCTCAGAGACGGATGGCCCTGGCAGGCAAGTTTGGCACACACCTACTGAGCTGTTCAAGGTGGGTCTGGACTCATTTTTCATCATTTCGAGTCTCAAAGTCGATTTAGCCTTGGTATGGTCAAGCTATTGCCCAATGTCTCGTGTCTGAATATCTCTTGAAATACTTTCCTTACGAAGATTTCAAGATTTACGAGCTTGGAGCCGGGAACGGCACTCTGGCGCTGAACGTCTTGGACCATCTCCGCACGCACTATCCCGAGGTTTATGACCGCACGGTTTACACCATCATTGAAATCAGCGCCCCTCTCGCGCATGCTCAACGCACTCGCTTACGTCGCGCAGGCCATCGACAGCGTACAGTGAACGTAGAACATCGAAGTGTCTTTTCCTGGGCAAAAACAGAACACGCACCTTGTTATATGATCGCAGCCGAAGTCGTAGACAATTTTGCTCATGATCTCATACGATATGATGTTCGTACGTTGGAGCCGTTCCAGGGCTTGGTCGCTATAGACGAAGAGGGCGAATTTATACCCTATTACGCAAGAATCACCGACTCTCTTGTCGCATCCTTTCTCTCTATCCGTCAACGCATAAAGCGCCAACCCCCTTTACCGTGGTATCTGCGCACGTCGCCACTGAGGAAAGTAATTTCGACTCTTCCCTTTGCACCAAACCTATCGCCCCCAGAATATATACCCACTCGCCAGCTCTCTCTCCTCCGTTTACTTCGCACGCACTTCCCGCGTCACCGCCTACTTCTCACAGACTTTTCTTCTCTCCCTGATGCGGTTCCGGGTGCGAATGCACCCGTCGTCCAGACGAGCGTGCGCGGGATAATGGTACCCTGTCAAACCATCTTCGTTCGCCAGGGTTACTTTGACATCTTGTTCCCTACCGCGTTCGAGCAGCTGCGAGACATGTACGAATACGTCCTCGAGCAGCCGGATTGTACCAGTGACAATGCTCTTAACTTGAAGCGTGCGCGTCTATCGCCCTTTGCCCCAGACATATCTCCCTCACTCGACACCAACTTCTTCTTTCCGTCGTCCCGTCGCACCCCGCTCGATGGGGTCAAGTCCGCAAGTGGGCTACCAGTGGGAGAAAGAAGGAGTGGTGTCTTTACTCACACAGAGTTCATGGAGACTTATGGCGACCTAGACAAGACACGACTCAGGAACGGGGAGAATCCAATGGTGGCATGCTACAAAAATGTCAAGTTCCTATTTTGATGAATTTACAATGTCTTTGTCGGCAATTGAGGTTCCTCAGCGTCAATGGGGTCGTATTCCACATGTCAACCCAGGTCTGGGTGTATTGATACCAGAAGCCTAACTGCAGAGAGGGATCCCGCTATTAAAATGAGGGACCGGAAAGGAACACGCGATTCATGGAATACTGCTTGATTAGGACGACCGCATCTTTGCAGGCAGTTTCTGGCTGGTCGTTCACACCCGTACGATTTCCTTTTCTTTTAGTAAACCACTGGCGCGCAGAACCGCTTACCTATGTCCAATGGACCTACTATATATCCAGCCTTCACAGTCCAGGACAACAGTGTCCTAAACACGCTCGCAGACCTTCTGCGCCGAGCATCCGACCTATTTGAGCTCGTGCGGTCCAATCTCATTGTCACGTAACGCTGAACTTTGCAACCGCCAACCTGGTGGGACATGGGACAGAGGGCATCCGGCGAAACGACTAATCAGATAGCGGTCATGGCAGCTTGCAGTAAGGCGTCCACAAGTTGGATGCGTTAAACATGCTGGCACAAACGACCGCCGACAACTTTGAGACCGTCGTCGACATATTTGAATAAGTCTCCCGAAGCGTGCGAGGCTTTCAAGAAGTTCGCGAATGGGTTCCTTCGCTTTCATATAATCGCAAAGTGGTACCAGTTGGCGGACTTACGTCGCGCCGCTCTGCAGGCCAGAAGCGATCGGCTACGTAGGGGTTTGAGCTGAACCCAACCGTGACGGTCCCAACCCTCTATGACTCGTACTTAGTAGCTATCATGCACATTACCAATGTCACTTATGGCATCCCGTACCTGACTGCACCGGAAAAACTTATCATTTATTCCCGTGTCTCAAGTTTTCTGCGGTTTCGCGCCTTTTAACTATGCGGACGCCACCGGATACTCACATGTAGGAGTGATAGTAAATAATGCCAGAGGCTACTACTTCTGAATGCTTAGCTCTTATACCCTTTCTGCTTTTTTCGCGTGCATGACTGTCACTGTGAACATCTTCGGACATTGCCACTATTTCAAGTTATAAATGAAATGATGAATGTCCGACCTTGCAGCTGTACATACCTGTAGGTGTATGCTAGACTTGTCGCCTCAGCGCTTCAGCCCACAACCCGTCGGCCATGCGCTGGATATTGAACGCTTCAACCTTTCGAGTCCGGTGTCCAGGTCTTGTTCGCTTCCCCTCCAAACCCGTACCCAGCGTGCGGGCCTTGCACGACCACATAGGCGCCGTCCCTTCGCGCACTTCAACCAGCCTGGTAATCGAGTCACGGGTCGACTGGTATGCCGTCCGCTTACACTTGTTTCCTTACCAGGCCCAGGAAGTGCGGGGGATCGTCGCACCGTTCCTTTCGCGCATCAATATTCCATACGATCCAATGCCCTTCAACGATGGTCTCTACAAAGACTGCCTGGACGAAGCGACACGGCGTGGATACGCTACAGAGGGCAGGGCGTCCGTGCGGACGTACCTACGTGATGCGGTCACCTATGCGGGAATGACATATGCCCACCTCGAGGACCGTACCACGTGGATCTGGACGGGGCTACTCACTGCAGGTATATTCTTCGTCGACGAGACCGTGGCGCGCTTCCCCAAGGAGAGGGCCGACGTCTTCCGGTTCAATGAGCGGTTCATGCGTGGGCAGCCGCAAGGGAATGGGGTTTTGACCGCGTTCGCGGACGTGCTGTACCGGACGCCGGACATCTTCGAGCGGGTGCCGGCCAATCTCATCGTCTCGTCGATGTTGGACTTGGTCACCGCCAACATAGTGGAGTACGAGATTGAGGGCGTGAAGGTAGGTAGCGACAGCCCGCAGAGCTCTCGCCGTTGATGACGTATTGAATAGATGTCGAGCAACTCGCAACGGTACGCGACATACCAGGGGATGATGGGGTCTGGTGCGGAAGGCTTCGTGTTCATGGCGTTCCCACGCGAGATCCCTGCGAGAGATTACATCCAGGCGTTGCCCCAGATGATGCTCTTTTTCAACTGTGCAAAGTGCGTAGCTCGACTTTGACTTGGAAAATTAATTGAGGTCGTTTCAGTGACGTACTGTCCTTTTACAAGGAGGAGTTGGCCGGCGAGACGACCAATGAGATTTCGATCTCAGCTGCTTGTAATAAGACATCCAAGTTAGACGAGTTGAGCGCGCTGGCAGATGCGACTGCAGATCAATTTGAGAGTGCAATCAAAGTACTGAGTGGGACTCCAAAAGCCTGCGAGACGTTCAAGAAATTTGCGACTGGATACGTCCGCTATCATATGAGTGCGGACAGGTATCGGATGAGAGAGCTGGGGCTGTAGTACTAGTTTGAATACATACTGTTAGTATCATGCCCACCGGTCACTGGTTTGTCGCATGATAAGTAGAAAATGGCACGGCAGGCGTACTATATGACAGTGGCGTCCTGGACGCGCTGGCGGACCTGCGGCGTTTGAGGGTCGGGCGCTCATTGAACGCGGCCGTCCCATCGCGTCGTCGCGTCGACGTCGAACAAGCTGGTGCGCAGTGAGACTGGCCCCGGCGGGGCATGCAGGTGCACACGATTTGAATGTAGTGTCCTACTGTTTCCGAGTCCGCGTGACTCGTCGAGCGTCACGGAGATTCGAATCTCGATGTCCTTTTTTGTCGATGCCACAACGTGCGCCACCAGTGCTATCATACTATCCAACCTCGGTTGTATCGTTAAGCGACATTTTGTCTTTTACAAGGAAAAGATGTCTGGCGGGACGATCAGTCCAATGTCGATCATCCATGGCACTAACTTGGAGACGTCCAAGCGAACGCGCTGCCAGGAAATGACTGCTCGCAATGTTGAGAGCACGAGCGCTGTCCAGAATATTGACCCGCAGGACTCAGGAAGCGTACGAGACTTTCAAGGAGATCTCCAACGAGTTCGTTGGCTCTCCTTAAGCTTAGTGGCCCGCCCGGCGAATACGTATGATCCCTGCAGGGCTCTTATGGCCAACTTATGGCTGATGACGTCTACAGTCACTCTAGCCTGAGGCACAACGATATTCCCAGCTAAGCTACTTTGCGCAACACATACATGTAATAATGGAACGATTCTCCTAGCTCGTTTATTTCTAGTCGGGTTCCTGGAGAATGCGAACCGGTAAGGTACCTTCGGCGAAAGTGAGGCTGACCAAACGTGACGTAGATGAAGATGCCAGACGGCCGGAGGACCCTGCGACGGAACGGACTCTTTAGCCACGAATGAATCAGAGAAATGAAGCACACCTGAGCACTTCGGACACCTCTGCAGTACAATCCTTGATGACGCCTTCCGGAGGATCCTGCACGCTCGCCGGTGAGTCTGGTGAATAAACGTTATCGGATAGACAGGACCCAGACTGAATTGGACGACGCCATGATCGCGTCCATGGTGCCTGTACAGGGAGCGTCACGTCATATTGCAAGTGCCATGCGGCAACGGTTACCTTTATCGATGGCGACGTCGAACGAAGTGTCTTGGAATGACAGGGCGCGGACGTCCATCTCGTGCCCTACGACGCAACGTCATGGGCACGGAATCGAAACATCCACAGACCAGATCGATCAGGAGCAGCACGCACATTCCATGTCAGGACGCGATACCGCATGACGCTCTCGCATCTGGTCGATGACGACCGCTGAATACTGTGAAGGGGTGAGAACGGTAGCATGTCTACATCAAAGCGACGGACGTCAACGTTGACAATGTTTCTGTAGCCGTCCTCCCACATCTACCGAGTCATGGGTCAATGACGGCCCGAATCACAAGTGGATGTCTGCCTACGTCCTCCGAGAACCTCGAGTTTCCACATCCGAGTATCAGTATCCTGGCTGTCTTTTCCGGTATCAAGGGGCGGATGTGGGCTCCGAGGTCGGCATAGGATTTGAACCAGTCGAAAGAGGTGTCTGAGTCTTCTCTATTGGCACTTGCGGGTCAGATATGATCTACTGCAGTTGACGTGGTGGAGACACACTGAGAGTATCTCGAATCCCTGCTCAGTCAGATGATTTGGGATGTGCTAGCGATGTCTGTACACCCACCAGTACTCTTTCGTCCCGTATTCCTCGTTCTTCCGGGGGAGCGGCATCGGTGGCGTAAGGATCACACGCGCGCGGCCGTCGGACTTTTTCCCCACACGACGTTGGCAACCATCCGCATCCACCCTGTAAGCCTCCTCGACACGTCCAGCATAACATGGCAAGCTCATCCGAACGCTCGCACTGCGACGCTCTAGCACTGACATGCCTGTTCCGCAGTCTGCCATCCCAGCGTACGCCGTGGGCGCCTTGTGCATCACCGGTGGGTTCACGGGCTACCTTCGGACGCGCTCGCTCCCCTCTCTCATCGCCGGCGTCGGGTGAGTGTGTGTCGTGCACGACGCCTGCCTTGATGATTCAGCACGCCCTGTCTAGCGTCGGCGCGCTCTACCTCTGGAGCGCAGAGCAAATCAAAAAGGGTGCGCCAAACGGCATCGAGGGCGCTCTCGGTAAGCACACCATCGTTCCCAAGGCCAGTTCGTTGACTCCGGCGTCGGTCAAACAGGCGCCTCGGCCCTATTGTTGGTGTCCTCACTCCCCCGTATCACCAAAGGGCCTGTTCCTATCGTGCTGGCCTTGACCAGCGCTGGTGCAGGCGCATACTATGGCAAGAAAATCTATGATTTACGGAGTCATGCACAAGCACACGCTTGAACAGAGCCTCGCGAAATGGTGGCAAACCCTCTTGCTCCAGTCGTGTCGCGTTGTACTTTCGTCTAGTCATCTCTCCCGCAGGACCTCTTAGCCCACCGCTCACAGTATATCTCAATGATTGTGATCGTCACTCCGTCTGGAGCACGTAATGTAATGTTATACATCTCGGACGAGTTCCAAGCTGTTTTCATCGCGCTTATGCGAATGACCGGGCACGTTCGGGTCCCAGGCAAGAAAAAGAACGGACAAGACGTTGGCAGCCGACGAGTCAGGGAGCGGGGGGTGTGCGTTCAATGGCAGAGTTACGAAACGAGGACTTGTCCTGCAGCGAGTCTGCATCAAGCACATCGAGTCAACAGGACATTCGCATCTGCAGCATGTAAGGGACGAAATACCGTTGTTCGATTTGTACTCCATGATCGTAGATGGTGGTAAATTGAGGACGACCCGTATCGTATCCCTAACGAGGGACGTGAGACCAACGATCAATCGAGACGAGCGACGGGACTGCACCCACCTGATCTTTTCGCGCACCTTCATGTCCACCTCGACGCGATTCCAGACCGCGATGATGTCCTCGCTCTGCCGAACGCTGATGGTGCACCCACAAATCTCTGGCCACTCCTCACCCTCTTCGTCCTCGTTGCCATTGCCGTTACCGTCGGCGTCTGCCTTGAGCCGACCCCGACCGCACTCCTCGAACAAGTCGCCGACGACGCCACAGACGAGATCCTCCCAGAGGCGATCCGCAACGCCCTTTCGTAGACGGATGATCCACTTGCCGCCTGCGCGGTTGAGGGGATCCTCCCACACTGGACGACGCACGCCCGCGTGGAACAGGAGATAGTCTGTGGTGGGTATGAGGGACGACGGCGGAGAGAGGTGTGTGTGCAGGGACCAAAAGGACTCGACCTGGAATGGGGGTGAGCGAGCGGACGCTAGAAAGGAGAGGGACGCACGGAAGAGAAGGAAGCGATTTTCTTGATGCCCTCTTCGTAGTTTGTGATCTTGTTGCCCGGGGAGCGCTGCTGGCGGAACCAAAAGACCCAGCTGGGAAATGGTGAGCACGGAAAAGGGAGACGGAGGCGAGCACGAACATACGTGTTCCGGAGAGGGTGCACTGTGCCCGATGAGGGGGACGATCCGGTCGTTTTTGAGAGGGCAGGCTCTGGATCACGGATGGTCAGGGAGGTGGAGAAATGGCGGCTGGCGGGGAGACGGGGCTTGGGGGGGTCCTGAGGGGTGTTGGCGGTGGTGTTTGGAGGCTGCTGGGACGAGCTGAAGCGGGACTGAGAGTGGGAGTGATTCGAGAAATAGCCGGCCATTGGATATACGTGTATTATAACTGAAGCAATAAAAACGACCAGGTGACCCAGCAAGGGATCGTTATGTAATCACTAGTCCGTCTCACTGTCACAGGTCCGGGTTGAGATCCAAGTCCAGGTCGAACACCGTCTGCGTCTGCGTCCGCACCTCGTGCCGGTATGGATTCACACCGGGGCGGTCGCGCGTCGGCTGCGTCGGCTTAGGCGACGGTGATCGGGCTGTCACAACGAACGACATGACGGGTCGATCAGATCACCACCGTGGAATGCACTCACGTTTCACGCTGTGACTCTCTCCGAGCCCACCGAGCGGCTTTTCGACGCTGAGTCTACCCCTCCTCATCTTCTCTTCGTTGGGAAACGGGGGGAAAAACAGCGGGACCGGTGCGCCGTGCATCGAGCCCAGCGGCGCGTTGGGGTCGGGCATGTTGGGCGGGGCGGAGGTGAACGCGCTGATCGATTGCGCGTACGCGAGCAGTTCGGGGTACGGTATCGACGCTGCGGGACGTGTACGCTTAGACGCCCGGGATGGAGCGGCTGTCTGCTCACCTTGCTTCGCCTGGCGTATCCCCTCTATGCGCTCTTCGCCCTCCTTGACCACGGCGTCGAGTTCGCGTTTTCCCTCCTCGATGCGCTCGACCACCCAGCGCCATTTGTCTTGCAATGCGCCGATCTCGGCGATGAGCTCTTCGATCCGCTGCTGTCGTCGCTGGTGGGCGGCCGTGTCTGCTAGCGCGCTTGCGAGAGACCCTTCGGCGGTGAAGAACGTGGACAGGGTCGGTGGTGCGACGCTGGGCCTGCCATGCGGGTGTGGGGAAGACAGGGACTGGAAGAGGGTCGTGGAGAGGGTCGTGAAGGACGTCAGCGGCGCTGTGAGGGCGTCCGTCATGGACATGTTCTGCGACTGGGCCATCTGCGTGATCGGACCTCGTCAGACGCGATGACTGAACAAATCCGTAAATCGCACAGCTAGCGTTATTCTCATGTGTCATCTAGTCTATTTCACGTCGGTGGCCGCATCCTCCAACCGGGCGCGTTCAGGACGGCACTCTACGGGTTCCTGCTACCTCAATTACTACGACTGGGCCTGCGAGAATGCGTAAAAGGCCGTGTGGCCTTGGCTGCGTCCTCACTCTCATTCACTCTCATCGTCTGCAACATGTCTCTTCCTGATAGAACCACAGTCCTCATCGTCGGTGCTGGTCCAGCAGGGCTTGCCGCCGCACTCTCTTTGATCCACCACGGCTTCCATGACTTTGTCATCGTCGACGCCCTAGCTCAGGGGCAAAACACCTCTAGAGCCGGCATCATCCATGCTGCCACTCTCGAGGTACTCGTCTTCCTTCCCCTTTTTCTTCGCGGCAACTCACGCCTTCATCGCTCAGGCATTGGACACGATCGCCTGCGCGGACGACGTCGTGTCCCAGGGCACCAAATCTACGACGTTCGTTGTCGGCAGTCGTTCTGCCAAGCTCATCGGCGCCCACATCGACAGTCTTAAATCACACACTCGCCGCCCGTACGTTCTCGTCATCCCTCAGAGCGTCACGGAACGTACGCTCGAGAGGAAACTGGCCGGTTCCGGCGTCACCAT